>PVIC010018838.1:19972-31296 GCA_004025085.1 Thryonomys swinderianus
GGAACAATTGTAATAAAATCATCATTGATAATTGGCAAGTTTGTCGCAGTAGCAATTGTTTAGTATTACTATTGACAAAAATGCATCAGAGGATAAAAATTGATGAGCACATATAAAAAATGAGAGAAAAAGATAAGAAAATCATATTTCAAAACCACTGTCTTCAAATAGATGACCCCAATGAAACATGTTTTTGCTTTACTATTAGATATCCATAATTTACAATCACACTTTTTAAGAAATGGAAATACATATGTACCTATCTTAAAATTAAATTATTATGTTACAAACACAATAGGAATATTAAAATATAGTTAAAAATTTTAAAATGTGGCAAAAATATGAGTCAAGGCATGTTAGATGTAGATTTGTTTCTCAAACCCTCCCTAAAAATCTGATTAGAGTCTCTTCCAAATCACCAGTCATTATTACAGTGACCATTTGGAAAATAAACTGATTTAAGAAAATTAAAAATAAAGTCTCACTCCAGTAAATTATTAGGATGTAGCCTCCTTAATAAGAGCTGTTCTGATCGTGGCTGGGAAGGTGAGGAGGGGGATGAACTTCTGAAGGGAAGTTGTTTACAAGCTCATGTTAAAGCTGAGGGCAAGGAGGTGCAGAAAGCCTCCTCAGCCCTCCCAGGTAAAGTGGGTGCTCAGGTGCATAGCGGAGCCATGAGCTGCCTCCTGCTGCTAGTGACATCGCCTGGGAAGCGCCAGCAGAGGGGAAGCCCCGCACCAGCAAATGCCAACATGCCTGAAAACGATCTCCCCACTTTCAACAGTGACACAGGAGGAGAAAGGGCCTAAAGCATGGGGCTGTCATGCTTCCTGATCAGCAGTTCAACGGAGTGATTATTACCGTTTCTTTAAACAGTGTGATCCCATTCTGTAGAAGAAAACAGAGCTGTTCGTCTTTAAAGAATCGAAACTGTCACCTCTCAAATTTGTCTGGGACCAGTGAAGAGAAAATTACACTCTGTGAGGTCTAATACAAAGTTGGTATACAAATGTTGAAATGCATATATTGAAAACATTACTCATGAATGTAATAAAATTGTCATGGCAATGAAACATTCGAAAACAAATCAACTCTTGCATTCCATCTTCATATTCCTTGATAATCTCTGAAAGCATTTCTCTGGAGTGTTAAGTAGCTATCACAAAGTCCGGAGAAGACAAGATCCCCTCAGGGGTGTTTTAAGGTGCCGATGTGCTTCATCGATTTACCGTCCTCCCACCATGCCTGTCTCTTTGGGCTCATTCTCAGAGCCATTTTTGTTTCATCTGTTTCGGGCTCACTATTTCCTTTCTACTTGTCATTTCAGGAAGCAAGTGGTTTTGTCAGTGAACCACACTGCTCCTGAGAGTCAGTGCTGTTGTGATCTTCTCAAATTCCTCCAGTTTCCCAAAGTCCTGTGGTTTGCCACCTGCTTGGCATATGATTAACTGCCAGTAGTAGACCTGATGGTTCCTCCTAAACAGGTGAAGCTAATCTCTCACAATCTCTCAAATGTGAAGGGAACCCCTGAACTGAGGGCCTTGGACCAAAGGAGAGGTGTCAGCCACGTCCCAAGGGGAGACGAGTTAGGAAAAAAATAATTATGCCGAATGTCTGCTGCTGAGGACACATGAGATGGAACAGATGGATCTGGGAAATGGAACACTGGAAATACATGATCTGGCAGGGAACACAGAGGAACTTGTATGAAATATTTCATGATGTAACCAAAGAAAAGATAAAAGCTTTAGTGGTACACATCAAGGTAGGAATATTTATAAACATATTAACTATCGGGCTGGAGGGTTAGCTCAGTGGTTCTGGAGCCTGCCTCGCAAGCGCAAGGCCCTGAGTTCAATCCAGTAACCACATACAATGCTGGGTGTGGAGACTCACACCCACCAGCCATCAGTACCACATACCACAGTACTGGGCGTGGTGGCTCACGCCTGTAATCCCAGCACTCGGGAGGCAGAGACAGGAGGATTGCTGAGTTCGAGGCTTGCCTGGGCTACATAGTGAGCTCAGAGCCAGCCTGAACTACAAAGCGAGACCCTGTCTCAAAAACAAAAACAAAAAAACAAAAAACAAAATTAACTATCCTCAGCACTTCCTTTGCCTGGAAAACTGCACATAGTTTTATCGTGTGGAAATTTTTTGCAATGTATCAACATGCTGGTGTGAATTTTCTGTCGTATGTGTGCCTGGAAATGAGATTTTTGGCTTCTATAATATATTGTATCTTGAACAGATAATCATTTCCCAAATTATAACTCTCTTCTCCCACCAATCCAGTTACTGGATGAACGTATTTTATCACATAAAATGCAGATTTCTACAATATATTTCACTGCTATTTCCAAGTATCTCATTCAAGAAATATTGAAAAAGGCAAACAAATAGAAGTTTCACCAGGAGATAATAAAGTATAATAATTAGAAGAGTGGCATTTCTTTGGAAGGACTAGAATATGGAAACATATGTAATAAAATCTGATTAGAGTCTCTTCCAAATTACCAGCCTTTATTATATTGACCATTTGGAAAATAAACTGATTAAAGGCCATAAAATAATCTTAGTCCAGTAAGTTATTAGGATATAGCCTCCTTAATAATACAATTCTTTGTTTAAAAAAATCCATGCTTCAGTGTTGTATTATTATAGTCGCTAAGGCCTAGTCTTTGCATTCTTTGCATACTTTGTATTCCATGCATATTCTCAATCATTATCAGTGTCACTTTTTCCAGTGTAAATTTCTTTATTTCCTAGTTCTTCTTATTTCTCTTCTTCTTCCTTGAACTCTAAACACTGTTTCAAATGTAAAAATTCATTTATTATCTGTTTTTCTTAAACCTTGCTGGGACTTTGGCTTTTTTTTTTTTTTACTTCCAGGAATTCTCATTTCAATGTCTAAGCACTGTTATATTCATCTTTATCTTCTTAGTAGGGAGTAAGTAATTATGTTCTGAAAATTTAAATATTTAATATGAAGCTTGAAAGATATTTTTGTCCTCCAGTCTTTGATTCTTCCATTCAAAAGTGCTGCACTGAACATTTTTCTCTCATGATGAGGTGAATTTAATTTATAGGCATAACTCTCACATATTACATTCACAAATATAGAAATAAAAATTAAAATTTAGAACATTAAAACTATGTACTATATGTTTCTGATACATAATAAATACATCCAATATGAAAATCTGCACATATAACTATTGAAACTTGATCCTTTTTGCTTCCTGTCCCACTTCCCCTACCTCCCCTCATCCTCCAGTCTCTTTCCATATCCACAATGTTTATCTCCCAAGAGTTCAATTTCAACACAATTCAAGACATGTAAAACCTTAGCTGAAGGTCTCTGATATAACTACTCCTCCCAGGTTCAATAGGTTTGATATAATAACATCCTAAAGAGACTACGTCTTGGCACAAACATGTCTGCCAAGAAGGGATGAGTGAAATGACAAATTATGTGCATTTAGAAGGAAGGTAAGTGTCAATAACAAGAAGACAGCTTTCTAGACTGGAGATTTAGCTCAGTGGTACCTACCTAGCAAGCATAAAGTCCCTGGTTGATCCCTGGTAACCATACACAATAATAGTGGGTGTGGTGACTCACACCCACAAGCAATCAGTGCCACATACCACAATACCTGGCCTGGTGGCTCACACCTGTCATCACAGTACTCAGGAGGCAGAAGCAGGAGAATTGCTGAGTTCAAGGCTTGCCTGGGCTACATAGTGAGCTCAGGACCAGCCTAAACTGCAAAGTGATACCCTGTCAAAAACAAAACAAAACTGGGCTGGGGATTTAGCTCAAGTGGCACCGCACCAATATTGGATGCACAAGGGCCCAAGTTCAATCCCTGGTGCCGCAAAAAAAAAAAAAAAAAAAAAAAAAAACCTCTCTGTTTAAGTTAGTTCATGATTCCAATAGACACAGTTTACAATTAAATTGAAGGGTAGATACATGTATATAATAAATTTCATTCTTTTTCAAAAATCTTCTATTTCTATCCTACCTCCTCTGAAACCCTTTAACTCATTTTTGCTTTTGTTGATATCGTTAATCTTACCTTTATGACATAATGTTTACAGTCATTGAAGTTATTAGCAGATAGATCACTTGAAAATGGGTAGGGGGCCAAAATAATATGGAGGAAAAAAGAAGGGGAAATAAGTAGAATAAAGATAAACCTTGTAAGAAAACAGTGTTTTAAATCAAATAAGTCTTCATGAATCTGTAACACATTAGAGCCACTGAGGATAAAAAAATAAATATAAATATATTTCAGAGATTGTACTGTACCACTGCTTCTTGGTCTCCCAGTGATGATCAAGTGTAGATGGCACTTGTAATTAATACAAATGCTAAAATTGTAGCAGAAGAAGTGGTGTTAGTAAGCTACAGACATGGCATTTAGTATCATATTTAACCATCATGTATATCACATGTACCTATGATGCATTTGTTTCTTGAAAATGATAGTGTCGTTATTCTGCCAGTTGAAAGGAATGACATCCACTATCAAAGTAGAGCTAAGTCTTGGCTAGATAGGTCTGCTACTTACATGAAGGAGATGAAATCCTCCACTTTTTCCCAGAGAGAAATACGATCCTGGATCATATCCTCCTTCTCTTCCCTCCCTGTTACATTTTCTAGTTTAATGAAGGAATTCTTTGAAGTTTCCTGACAGCTTGGAGCTTCCTTGGTTTTACTGAGAAATGAGTCATCACTTTCCTACTTAATAAACTCTACTGGATTCTTAACAGGTAGTACTACATATGTTTGGGTGACTGAGCACGGCTAGTTACTGGCAGCAAACATGGTAACAGGAGAAGGGAAACTTTGGGTTCTATTGCAACAGATTACTGCAGGACACTGTGTTCTCCTGAAGTCTCACCTCTCATCTGTGTTGCCAGGGTGGCAGCACCTAAAGATGAGAATAAACTTTTTGCAAAATATTTTATCTCTGTGAATTATATTCTCACATATAATATGTAATTTTAAAATTTTATTTTCAAACATCTTGAAAAAATCATACTGCAGTAGAAAGTATGGGACTGCCCACCACCAAGTGTAACACATTTCTGAGCCTAGATCATAATAGGTACTATTTCTTCCAACTCTGACTATAAGTATCATTTTAAATACTGAGTATGACTTTATAAGAATTTTCAACTTCAATTTTCTTACATGAAATTTTTGGTTAATTAAATTATCTAATATAATTTTCTGCTCAAGAGTGATATCTAGATAAGACCTTCATGGAAAATAATTTGGGCCCTTGAGTGAAGTAATACATTCAACTCAAAATGCATAGGGAAAAAAGAGTTATTACAACAATTATAAGATTCAAAAAGATACATTGAAAGCTAGTGAACATTGTATTTTATACCTGTTTGCATACAGCATACACAAGCAAAATCTAAATCATTCTGAATTATAGTTATGTATTTGTTATTATTTAGTTGGATAATTTAAAAAGAACAATTGTTAGCTATTCATAAGTATGCTTGCAAATTTATACCACTTCATTCTTTAAAGCTTAAACTTGAATCCCTCCAAAACATCCAATGAATCCTTTAAATCCATGATGTATTTTCAGTGACATTTGAAGAATTACTTTTAGATATTTTTACCTGAGTTAAACATGCTAAATTATAAGAAACAAGACCTTTAGGTCAAACCTGAATGAGAAATCTTAATTACTACTGTATTTCTTCAGTTCCTAAATTGAAAATATTCTTAATTTCTATAGTGCTTAAATGTCAAGGAAATTATTTGGAATCATGGCAAATATTAAAGCACTGGCTACTAGCTAAAAAAGAATGCTAAATGACACTGAAAGTAAAGTGTGTGTCATTAAACACTGTAATTCAACATAATAACAAAAATTAATATCAGTTTAAGGTTAAAGACCAACTTTTTAGTTATATTTCCTTCCTTGGCTCACATTTACTTCCTAGGTTTCTTTAAAGATGAAAACACATACGAAAAAAATTTAATAAATATATTTTCACCATTAACAGACATACTGATATTCACTAAAAGGAAAAACAGGATTATGACTAATAGACATGACAACTATTCATATTCTGTAGGGACTGGTGGCCAAATACAAATGTTATACTATGTACACAAAATTCACTAAACGAAAGGGGGAAAAGGTTATTATATAGAATAAAACTAAACTTGGTAAAATGTACTAGGAGGAAGCAGGTTTTCAAAAACAGCATTATTCTGGTGGCATCTTTACAACACTGTTTTATTAACACAAGAGGAACTTTGGAATATCTCTTAGAATATGTTTTAATACTTATGTTCTATGAACACAAATCATAACAGATGCTTTTATAAGTTATTAATAATATTTGTGAATATCCTATAATCTAAAACATTCCCAAGTAAAATTATATAATATTATTTTAACTTGAAAATATAAAACTTGCTTGGGGGATGTAAACTGAATTAAATACATTATGCATTTTATTTAAGTTAATTTAATAAAAAATTAAAAGGGAAATCAGGTCATTCTGATCAAAAGATTATGAAAAGATATATCAAAACTTCATGAGAGAACACACACACATATGACATATGAACAATTCATAGGGACCATAGTCCAAAAGGAGCAAAGCCTGTGTAGTCTAAGGGAATCAGAAGGAAAAATAAGAAATCCTATCATAGCCTGTGATCTCTTGCACAAAGTCAAAGCAGTTTACTGTACATTTGTCTTTTTCAAAAAAGTTGTACTCTGCAGGACTGCAACTGGATGCATCTTGAAGCAAATATTTCTTTTATCATCCTTGTCATCTTGGCTTCATTTCGGAGGGGTGAAGATCCCTTTTATCGTGACGATCCGTTTGATCTAAGGGAAGTGCACTGATCAGGCTATTACCTCTTCAGAAAGAAGTTCTGAAACATCAGTGAAAATGGAAGTCTCAAAACCCCGCTACACCTCTGTGCCCTGGCTTGAATCTTCTTTCTCTGTGGTGTGGAGAGGTTTCACGATACCCATGGCAACTGAGGTAAAATAAAACCTCACTGTAGTTTTGATTTTTATTTTCCTGATCATTGGTGATACTAAGCATTTTTTTTATATTTTTGATTCTCCATAAATATGCAAAACATTATTTGACAATTGAAACATTTTAAAGTTTTTGTAAACATTTTATTATGACTTTTGTTATGTTTCTTGATAAGTGATATCATAAATTTAAATAAGTAACTTTTAGCCCTTTAAATGTTAGTTTCTTAATATAATGCTTACAAAACAGTATTACTGTCCTGGGGTATAAGAATATAAAACTGATTTGTTCTCTTCAATAACTGTTTTCCATCTTTTCAGGAATAGCCTTAGCAGTTCTTATAAAATCTTGATTATTTTCAATCATTAAAATTTTTTGTTTATTTTTTATTTCCAATCATGTAAACCTTTTTTAAATTGGATTCATTTTTTTAAATTGAATTCTTTATTGGTACATTTTATATACATCTCACAATCACACACAACATTGGGTAATTTGTACCAATATATGACATAAGTTAATTCTCAGCTTTACCCACATTCCTACCCACTCACATCTGCCTACCCCGTATATACATGCTCTTTTTTATTCTTTCAAAATCATATATATTCCTTCCCCTCATTATGTTCCCACACCAAATTTCCTTTGGAAATTTCCCATTAATTCTCATTTATACCCACCCACAACTCCCACCCCTGATATACTTGTTATTTCTTTTTCTTTCCAAATCATATTTATTCTTTCACCTCATTACTTTCCCTTACCACATTCCCTTTGAATATTTCCTACTTTGCAAAATCTAACATGCATTCTAGAATTCATTTACATCTACAGCTTCTCATACCAGAGAAAAGATATGGTATTTACATATCTGCGATCTATTTGTTTCACTTGTTAGTGTGTCCTCAAGGTGTATCCATTTGCACATAAATGAATCAATCTTGTCATTTTTATGGCAGAGTAATACTCCATTTTATTAAAATACCATATTTTCTTTATCCAGTCTCCAGTTGATAGGCATCTGGATTGTTTCCAAGATCGGGCTATCAAAAACTGAACTGCTGTGAACATGGGTGTACATAGACTTTACAATATGATTTTTTTTAATTCCTTCGAGTATATTTCTAGCAGGGGAATAGCAGGGTCAAATGAACCTCTGATCCTAGTTTTCTGAGGAATCTCCACAAGGATCTCCTCAATGGTTGCATAAGTCGACAATCCCATCAACAGTGGAGAAGGGTCCTTTCTCCCCACAACCTTGACAGCATTTATTGTTGGTTGATTTTGCAATAGCAGCCATTCTTTGTGGAGTGGAATGAAATCTTAGTGTTGTTTTCATCTGCATCTCTCAAATAACCAGTGTTGTTGAACATTTCTTCATAGGCTTCTTGGCTACTTTTACTTCTGCCTCTGAGAAGTGTCTGTTCATTTCAGGTGCCCATTTTTGAATTGGGTCTTTAAACTTGGGGGACTGTTTTGTTTAAGCTCTTTATATATTCTAGAGAGTAGCCCTTTGTCTGACAAACAGATAGTAAAGATTTTTTTCCCATGTTGTTGGTTGTCTTTCAGTGGTGCCAGTGGTTTCTTTTGCTGTACAGAAGCTGTTTAGTAGGATGAGATCGCATTTGTTGATTCTTTCTGCTAGTTCTCATGCTACAGAGGTTTTGTTCATGAAGTCTCTGCCTAAGCCAGTGTCTCCAAGAGTTCTACCTAACCTGTTTTGCAGCAGGTTTACCATTTCAGTTTTAATGTTTAAATCTCTTATCCACTGTGATAAGTTTAATACATTATCTATTGTGATTAGTTTAATACATGGTGAAAGAGGTCTAGCTTTAGTTTTGGCAGGTTAAAGCCCAGTTTTGCCAGCACCATTTGTTAAAGAGGCTGTATTTCCTCCATTTAGTATGTTTGACTCCTTTGTCAAAGATACAGGGGCTTAGTGTATATGGAGTTGTTTCTGGATCTTCTAATCTATTCCACTGGTCCTTGGGTCTGTTATGAACTTCAAACTATTAGAAAAAGAGGAGCAAGACAAACAAAAAGCTCATACAAGGGGGGAAATTATAAGGATCAGGGCAAAAATTAATGCAAGAGAGACAAAGAGAATGATAAAAAGAATCAATGAATTGAAGAGTTGATTCTTTGAAAGGATACATAAAATTGACAGACCCTTAGCCAACCTTATCAAACAAAGGAAGGAAAAGGCTCAACTCCATGCTATTAGGAATGAAAAGGGGGAAATCATCACAGATCCATTGAAAGTCCAAAGGATTATAAACACATATTTTGAAAATTTGTACTCCAAAAAGATGGAAAATCTAAAACAAATGGATATATTTCTAGACACACCTAAACTTCCAAAGCTTAATGAAGAGGATATAAAAATGTTAAACAACCTAATATCAATCTGTGAAATTGAAAATAATTTTTAAAAAGCTACCAACAAAGAAAAGCCCTGGTCCTGATGACTTCACTGTTGAATTCTACAAAACTTTTAAAGAAGAGTTAATGCCACTATTCCTCACACTCTGTAATGAAAATGAAAGTGAAGCTGTACTCACAAATTCATTCCTTGGAACAACTATTACTTTGATTCCAAAAGCAGAGAAAGACCCAACCAAAAAGAAAACTACAGGTCAATCTCCTTAAAATATTCTGTAAACTTTTAATATTCCATTTCAAGACATCTGAAATTCAAAGATTGCTTACCTCTCAATTCCAGTTTAGTATGTGGGTTGAGGATTTCAGAATAGGAATGGAATTATGTATTATGCATTTTAAATCAATACGATATGTACGTGAAAACATAGAAATTATATGTATCAATGTGTTATATCCATTGCACAGTATTCATGGCTGTTAACCATATTAATCAATGACTTCAAACATCATTTCTTTACTGTAAAAGGTTTCACATTCCTCTGATGGAAACCTGTAAGTATATAACTACTGTTTTTGTGAACATATATGCTTTTCAGTTTCTTGAAATACTTCATTGTATAGATCTGTACCACGGAGAGTCTGAATTAATATCAATGTCTTTCCTCTGCCTTTAGATTAGGGTTGCTGATCCATCGTGCAACATTTATTTTTGAAAGCCACTGCTGATAACTGAAATCTATCTAATTTGCACAGTGAGCATTCAATCTACAAGAATTTCGCAAATTGGAGATAATTCAAAGCATGAAATTAAAGGCAGCCCTACTGGTATTTCTCTTCTCAGCTTACCTCTTTGCAGTGTTCCTTTATCTATACAGGTTTATTACCCAAAAACTCAAGCATATCTAATGCATAATTAGATCCTCAAACTCAGAAATAAAAGACAACACATCTTTCAGGTATTTCTTCCCAATTGTTGTGAGTACTTCCTGTCATCTTCCTCCTGGAGGGACACAGGACAGGGGTCACCTCTCAGGAGAACATTATACCACAAATGTGGTAGTTCCATGATTATCCAATCTTTTGTCTTCAGTATATACAGGAAATAGAACTGTGATGTGCTTAAGATAAATACAAAACAATGTAGAGACATATATTTATGAAATAAACTAAGATGAAACTAAATTCTATAGAAACAATTTCATGTGTTTAGGTGCAGATACCATTCTGTCTTTTGTTCCTTCATATGAAATGTTTGCTCACAGTTTTCCTGAATACACACACACACACACATGCACACGGACACACACACACACACACACACACACACACACACACACACACACATATATATATATATATATATATATATATATATATATATATATATATATATACTATTCCAAACAAAGCAAATAAAAACCAGAGTTGACTATTTTGTGTATGACAGGAAATAAAAGAGGCCAAGACTCAGGTGTCCAGTAGAAGACTTTATTAGGGAGGGACTCCTGTCCCACTGCTCTGGAAACAGAGTAGCAGGGAGACAAAGGGAGTAGTAGTCAGGGCCAGGAGAGTACCTAGCAGTTCTTTTCAATAGGTGGATTTCTGGGTGTTGGAGGGGCAGGGCACTGTGGGAAGAAGAAGGGCAATTTTTGGTGGGAATACCATTTTGGCTTTGTTTTGAGCTGGAGAGTCCTATCAATAAAGAAGAGTTGGTGGCAAAATGTGATTTACATATAAGAATATTCTCCAGCTTTATTAAAAGAAATTCTGTCATTTGTGACAATATAATTGAATTTGGAGAACCTAACAGTAGGCACAGAATAGAAATATTGAAATTTTTCATTTAGTACATAGAATTAAAAAAACATCAAACTCTGCCAATCGTGGTGGCTCACGCCTGAAATCCC
>PVIC010018839.1:0-16411 GCA_004025085.1 Thryonomys swinderianus
TTGGTGTGGGAAGGTGATGAGGGGAAGGAATAAATATGATACAGAAAGAAAATAAAAGAGCATGTATAAAGGGGGGAGGAGGGGGGAGTGGGTAGGGATATGGGTAAAAATGAGAATTAACTTGTGGCATATACTGGTACAAATTTCCCAATGTTATATGTGATTTTGAGATGTATATAAATTGTACCAATAAAGAATTTAATTAAAAAAAGAGTTTTTTATTCTTTGACTTCTGTTTGAGCAGTAATGTAAGTGCAGAAGAGACCATCCAAGGGAAAAAAAATATCTTGAATCTACTTCATTTACTACTAGATCTTCACTAATATCACTAACTTTTGAGTAATTGGCTAATTTTCTGTCTTATAGTTTAGCATTATGCTAAAGAAGAATTTCTCTAAAGAGCAAAGTAACTGTCCCATCCTTATCCCTTCCTGGAATGTTTTTCAGTTTATTAGAGATTAAAGCTCTAAACTGAACACTGCTACACTTACTGTATTGTTCACAAATCAAGGTTCAAATAAAAATTTTAAGTATAAATCATAAGAAAAGCATCGTGGTATTTATTATTTTCCTTTATTTATGCAAAACTTGATTTGATTATATGTCCTGATTTCTTCTGGGTCCCAAAATTGTCTAAGTATCAGACAAAAAATTTTGTTCTGCATTAGTGGAATAACTGCAAGTTATAGTGATACAAACAAATTTCCCTTAATAAGTGAAAAATAAAATAGTGACATTTGTTTCATACAATTTTTTTTCCTTTGGTACTAGGGATTGAACTCAGGCCCCTGTGCTTCCAAGGTAGGTGAAGTACCACTTAAACTAAATCCCCAGCCCTTATGTTCATACAATTGTTTAGGAACTTTATTAGTACCTATAAGGCAGTTGTTTGGTCTCAAGTATGAGAAACACAGTAAGGGCGTATGACCTTTCTCCTTTCATCCATTTAAATTTGAGCATCACCAAAGGATCAGTCTCTTTCCATTGTTCTAGAAGAAACAGAAATAAAAGCAACAAATACACTTTAAATCTCTATAATTCTAGGCTGGAGTACATGCATGTTAGATCACATAACCTGAACGTCAATAATCATTTCCCCTTTGAAACTCATTAAATGTTCATTAATATGGGCTGAGTCTCCTTCATGTGATTTAGTCAGAGTGGATTCTGGGACAAATATGAGTGTTCCAGCACTCCTGAGGAGACAGCATATGTCACCCATTCTTGTCAATCTCATCTGGAAACAGTGAAAACCACCCAGATGTGGGTGCATATTTTTGAAAAATAGAAAAAAAACCTCATTTGTCTGCATGCTTCCATGCTTTTTATCTTTTTGTCATACTGACCCATCTTTCTGTCCATGCCATCTTTCGTTTCTGTAGGAACAGAACTGCCCTGAGCCCATCTTCCTACTATCTTCAATAAATATAGGTCTTTTTTCTTAGACCATTATATGTACATTTGAAATTCTTCACTTCTTATACACAAGAACTGGAACCTCCATCTGTCATATTCACCACACTTATCACAAATATTCACAAAATCTCTCAAACATAGTAGAAGGGTTTGACACATTTTTGTCCTTTCTAAGACTGTGAAATGAATATTGGTAGTGTCCAGAATATGCCTGGTAGATCTCAAAGGAAAATACCAGGGCCTCAGAGCATAGGTTCTTCTGCCTTTCCAATTGACATAAATTATTTTAAGTACATCTTGTGCAAAGCAGATAACTATAACTCAAAGAAAAACTGTAACATAAAATGTTCAAAGCACATGAGATTCTGTGAAACAATCTTTATTTGCTTTTATATTTCGGTATTATTGAACCAAAAATACTTCAATTGAGAGCCTTACAGAAAACAGACAACCCAACAGGAAGAAACATGTTGCTAAATTACTTCTGACAAATATTAAAAATTTGTGAAGAAAAGAATCTTTGCTTATCATAGCAGAACATTTTAAGAAACAACTCTTTGAGGATATTATAAAAATTAAAAATCACTGCAGTTGTGGATAAAATACACATTGGTCTTTTATATGTCATTGAGATCAAATTCACCAAGGGGTTACTAAAACAGGGGGATAATTGAACTATGAACCTGTTCCAGGTTTGGGGCAGATGGCATCTCCTTCTGGAGGTGGACTCTGGTTCTTTTTTCTCAAATAATTTAATAGGACAAACAAAAATGAGAGCCAAGTTTCACAATTATTTCATGTCAGGAAAATTAAAGAAAAAAGATTAAAAGTGTAAAGTGAGAAAATGGTTCTGGAGAAGGTTTGGACAAAGTACAATACAAAGAGGGAAAATAAAAACAAACAAACTAAATCAATCAGTCAATCAATAAAAGTACTCCCTGTGGCACACATCAGGCTAGCCTGAGGAAAGCCTTGATAACAAGTTTCAATGATGTCTGTCTCGTTTCCATTCATTCCACATATGGGACATGAGAAGTCCACATGTTGGGCTTTGGAAACCATTCTGTACATGTATTGGAGGATCTTGTAATTCACAAGTTGTGCTTACTCCCCCAACTGACTTTTCTGTGCCCTGTCTTCCTAGATCGTTTCCCTATGAAGGACACAAATGACCATTTTTTTTTTCTTGAGACAGGATCTCACTTAGTAGTTCAGGCTGTCCCCTGAGCTCACTGTGCAGCCCAGGCAAGCCTCGAACTCAGCAATCCTACTGTCTCTGCCTCCCGAGTGCTGGGATTACAGGTTTGAGCCACCACACCCAGCACTGTGGTATGTGGTATTGATTGCTGTTGGGTGTGAGTCACCATGCGCAGAATTGTACGTGGTTACTGGGGATCAAACTCAGAACCTTGTGCTTGGCAGGCAGGAACTGGAACCACTGAGCTAAATCTCTGGCCCGACCATAAATTTTATAAATTGTTGAAGGAGTACTGGTTGTTGAAGCTGCCAGGAACTGCAAAGCCTACCTTCTGGGGATTATGTACTATCCAACTGCCTTAAGGAGTTGTGGCCCACTTCCTTGGCTGAAGAAAACTTAGACATGACAGAGGACAGTGAGGGAAGAATCAGTGACCATGAAGTTGCATATTTGATGGAAGTATTATAGCTAGAAAAGCCAGCTAGACACATGTAGGCAGATAGAGAGGGCCAGCCCTTGAAAGACTTGCAAAAAAGAGGATCCTTCTGAAGGTCAACACCATCAATAAGAAATTATACTATAGGCCTAATTCTCTTCCTAGGATGGAAGGTCAAGGTCTGGATCCAGCCCCTCCTTAGAATGCAGTGATTACAAAATCCCCAGATAATGGGCCAGGACCTTGAACCACCTGGAAGAGTCTTCTGACAAGAAAGACCCTCTAAGGCTTGATTCCTCATTGGTGGCCCTATTTTTGAACCCACCCACCTGGTGATTTTGGTCTATAAAATTCCCCTGGAAGAAGCGATCCTTGGGTTACCCACATTCCAGGTTCCCCTTTTGTCTCTCTTAAGGCAGAAGCTTTCTCTCTCAATAAAATTTTCCTACTTAAACCTCCCTTGCTCCTAAAATTCATTCTTTGATTTTTAGAAGACGTGAACTCGCATTTCAGCTAGAAAGCTAGGCCTTGCACTCCTGTGTCAGAAGGAACTTTAGTATTAGCCCATATCCCAGGAAGGTGTCAGAAATCCACGTTTTCTGTGCAGCAGAATGCATATGAGAGAGGAATACCATATAAATGGTCATGAGTCTGAAAGGTGTGGACTTAGCAAGAGAGCATTTGCTAATCTATAGAAACATTACAATATTGATTTTTTAACTTTCTTTTATTTTTATTTCAATCTTTATTGGTACATTATATATACACACATCACAAATACGCTTAACACTGAGAACTTGTACCAGTATTTGACATGATTTATTTCTCATTTTTTCTTTCCCCCTACCCACTGTACAAATTCCTGCCCCTATATGCACGTTTTGTTTCCTCTTTTATGATAAAATTTTATTTTTTCCCCTCATCACTTACCCTTAAACTCCATTTCCCTTTGAACTTTTACTATTTCACAATATCTATCATGCACTCTACAACTCATTTACATCTTTTGTTTCTTATACCAGGGAAAAGATATGATATTTATACAACTGTGACCTATTTATTTCACTTATAAGTATGTCCATTTAAGTAGTTCCCTTATGAGTATGTCAATTTAAGTATAAATAACTCAAAATTATCATTTTTTGGCAGAGTAATACTGTTTTATAAAACAAACTAACAAACAACAACAACAACAACAAAAAACCCTCACATCGTCTTTATCCAGTCTAGAGTTGATGGGCATTTGTATTGTTTCCAAGATTGAGCTATCACACACTGGGCTGCTATAAGCATGGGTACACATGTGTCACTGTAATATGAATCTCATCATTTTTTAGTGTATATCCCCAATAGGGGAATAGCAGGGTAAAATGAGACCTCTAATCCTAGTTTTCTGAGGAATCTCCACACTGATATGCACAATGGTTGTACCAATCTACATTTCCACCAACAGTGAAGAAGGGTTCCTTTTTCTCCACAGACTCTCCAGCATTTGTTGCTGGCTAATTTTGAGATAACCATTCTTTGTGGAGTGAGATGAAATCTCAGTGTTGTTTTCATCTGCATCTCTAGAATGGCCAGTTACATTGAGCATTTCTTCATTTACTTCTTAGCTGCTTTTACATCTTCCTCTGAAAAGTGTCTGTTCATTTCAGGTCCCCATTTTTGAGTTGGAGCTTTAAAGTTTGTGGGGTGCTGATGCTTTAAGCTCTTTATATATTTTAGATAGTAGCCCTTTGTCTGAGGAACAGCTGGTAAAGATTTTTTCCCATATTGTTGGTTGTCTTTTCACTATGCTGGTGGTTTCTTTTGCTATGCAGAAGATTTTAATAGAGTGAGATCCCATTTGTTGACTTCTTCTGCTAGGTTTCATGCTATAGAGGTATCTCAAATTAATAAAAGCTATTCATGAGAAGCCAACAGGCAGCATCATCCTACATCATCAAAAACTGAAACCTCTCACACTAAGATCAGGAACAAGACAAGGATGTCCACCATCCCAACTCCTGTTCAGTATAGTGCTAGAAACATTAGTCACAGCAATTAAACAAGAGAAATAAGCAAAAAGAAGAAAGATAAGAAGTTAAACTGCCATTATTTGCTGATGACATGAAACTCTATCTAGAAGATCCTAAAAACTTCACCAAACAACTGCTAGACTTAATCACGAAATTTAGTAGCATAGCTGGATACAATGCTCAAGACTCAACAGCATTTTTCTACATAAATAACAGACTTATTGAGAAATAAATTGAGGGGTCAGTTCCTTTCATAATAGCACCAAGAAAATGAAGTATCTGGGAGTTAATCTAACAAAGAAGGTGAAAGACCTCTACTCCAAAAACTACAACACTCTGAGAAAGGAGATTGAAGAAAATATCAGAAAATGGAAAGACATCCCTTACTCATGGGTATGAAGAACCAACATCGTCAAAATAGCTATACTCCCACAACCATTTATGGAGATTCAATGCAATCCCGATTGAAATCCGTATAGCATATTTCATAATCTTGAGAAAATGACCCCAAAATTCACCTGGAATCAAAGGAGACCTAGAATAGCAAAAGCAATTCCAGGAACAAAGACACGGCAGGCGGTATCACTATCCCCAACTTGAGACTATACTGCAAAGCCATTGTGATTTAAAAAAAAAATGGCATGGTACTGGCAAAGAAACATACCTAAGGATCAGTGGACTAGATTAGAAGATCCAGAAACAAATCCAGATACACTAAGCCATCTCATCTTTGACAAAGAAGCCAAACATCTTCAATGAAGGAAAGATAGCCTCTTTAATAAATGGTGCTGGAACAACTGGGCTTCAACCTGCTAAAGTCTGAAGCTAGATCTATCTCTTTCACCTAAATATTAAAACAAAAACTCTAAACCTGCTGCAAAACATGTTAGGTAGTACTCCTGGAGACACTGGCTTAGGGAACGATTTTATGAACAGTCTTGATTTTTTATGAGAAATCTCAATTCTTCCAGGCTAATGGGACTTTTTTTTCTTGTGGATCATTTTCTTTAGATAGCTCAGGTGGAACTGGCTTTATTATAGAAGGTGAATCTATCTCTGCCAACTATAATACAGTGTGTTTGACCAAGATTGCTGAAAGAGATTCCCCTCCATTTTGGCTTTCCATGGTGTGTGTGATTCCTTTCTCTCCAAGATTTTATAAGCCCTTGATATCCAGGGTGGACACTAAGTGGTTACCCTGGACCAGTACCTGGCAGGACTCTGTCCCCATACATTTGGATAGCTTGTTTTATTGGGCCTACATTAATAAGTTATCTTAAGTGCTTTGTAGTCTCTGCATCTACCTTCATATCAGAGGATAGAAATGGCCTCCTATATATTTCAAATGGGATCGAATTTAGCCCAGTTTGGGGCATATTAGGAACCCTCATATGTGGTATTGGTAGTAATCAGAGCCAAGAATCAGGTGTCTCTTGACCAAATTTTTGCCAGATCTCAATTTAAGGTTTGGTTGGCTCTCCTTATCTTCCCAGAAGACTGAACCTTCCCATTGAAATGGATATGTTATTTTATTCCTAAAGGTTATGTCACCCTGTGAGTTCTTTGAGATGTAAAAGGTTTAGCTTTACTCTGGGTGGACTTGGATAATCCAAATCAGGGGCTGTTTTCTTTAAGAAGCACCATGATTAAGTTTATAACCTACTTCTAAATGAGTAGGAAAAGCTTCAATCCAGCCTGTAGAGCTGCCAATCTGGACCGATATCTGTTTAAATCCTCCACATGAGGACATGTGGGTGAAGTGTTTGCTATTCCTCCCCAGGTTATGACCTCCTCTGTACAGATTCTGATAAAGCTATTGGCTTGGGCTCAGCTGAGGTACTGTAGGGACAGAGTGGGCAAGTTTTGCAGACATGTTGGGTATTTGCTGCTGGTCATGGTCCTATGAAAGCTATAGTACCTTTTCCCATATAGCACCTTCCCATAGGAAAGAAACATGAATTATTGTATGGCTTTATATCATGTCCCTTGAGGCTGGGTCAGTTTTTTTTCTAGATAACAACAGAGTCCCTTTTTAATTTTCCTTTATCCTAAGGATTATCTTTCTTTCTGGGGAGTATAGACTGGTTTTAATGGTTTCCAAAAAACTGGGAATAAGAGTAGAGTTTTAAGGGGCAATAGGGTTGCCCTTTTTGCATCCCTATCAGCCTTTTGATTTCCAGGGAGTCTTCAGATGTGTTTCTTTGATTCCCTTTATGGTATATTATTCAACCTGCTCAGGAGATGGATTACCTCTAGGATCTGTAAAATTTCCTGCTTGTGGTTTACAGATGATTATCTATTAGTACACCGTTTTCTTTCCAAATTGCTTCATTGTGGGCATGTAGCATTGAGAGCCATATACTTGGAGTCAGTAGAGATATTTAACTTTTTACATTTTCCTAGTATCCATGCCCAAATAAAGCTATTATCATTCCCTTTTGACCAGATGTTCCTGAGGTAAGAAGTTTAGCTTCAGTGATTGGTTGTGAGCTGATAATTATGTAACTGGCACTTTGATGTGCTTCTTGAACAAAGCTACTTCCAACAGTGACCCATAACTTCTCATGGTCTTCAAGAGCCTGGTCACTGATGCCATGCCTGCTTGCATATGTCTGGGATATACCTTGTTCACAAGAGTGGTTAACTTCTGGGCATGTGGGCATCAGAAAGGCAGGTTAAGAGCAGTGCAAGGTTTTATAACCTCATAGGGCTCTAAGAGTATTCTCTTGATGTTACTTAATGTTACAGCTTATGTCTAGATGACCCCCCAAAGCTTCATGCAGTCAAAAAGGGTGGGCTTTACAGAAATGGTCAGATCTAAAAAGTATGGTGCTGGGATCAAGGATGTATGATTACTAAATCAATCCACCAATTGGTTTGGCATGGCTCTGGCTAGATTAAGATGTAAATGTTACACCCACCATAAGACAGGTAGCCAGCATAAAATATAAGGGATAGCACTTAGATTGTTCATGTGCCATGCCACCCTGCCTTGGAGCTAGCCACCTACAGACTTAAAACTCCAAAACTGGGAGTCAAATAAATCTTTCTTGCTTCAAATTTAGGTCTCAAGTATTTTGTCTCTACAAGAAGAAAAGTAACAAAGAATTTGGTGTGAGACAAGTGCAATTGTGACTTTACCCGACTACTTAATTTAGGGCTTTGGAACTGGGCTGTGAGAAGGATTTGGAAAGGTTCTGAGATGCAGGTTGTAAAAGCAGGCCTGGAACACCTTAAACTGTACTTGACAGGAGATGTCTGTTAGAGTACAGAGGGCCAGAATGCTGACAGTATGGTTGCTGTAAGACCAGGTTCAAGAGATTTCTTCTGGGAAGGACTGCATTGACACTTAGACTCAAAATGATGTATGATATGCCTTGGCAGAAAGTCTATCTGCCTCTTTCTCATGACCAGAGAATGCTTGAGACTGAGTTTAAGGTAGCAGACTAATCTTACAGAAGAAATTTCAAGGCTGTCTAATATTGAGGCCATAACATGGCCACTCTTGGGGCCTTTTAGCTAGGTTTATGTTGAGAAACTAGAAAAAAAGAGCCCAGCAAAGTGACTAAAAATGTTGTGAGTTTGACCAAAAAGGAAGCACTAGTAAAGTTGTAGCTTGAAGTGAGGAAAAAAGGAGAAATTGGTCACTGAAAAGACTGCTGCTGAGGCTGTGGGGAGAAAGGAACTGTTTTCCACTGTTGGGAGGATTGCGGACTTGTGCAACAATTGTGGAGATCAGTGTGGAGATTACTCAAAAAACTAGGATTAGAGGTTCCATTTGACTCTGCTATTCCCCTGCTAGGAATATACTTGAAAGAAATAGTGAATCATATCATAAAGACATAAGTGCACCCATGTTCATAGCAGCTCAGTCGGTGAAAGTCCAGTCTTGAAAAAAAACAAGATAGCCATCAACTGGAGAATGGGTTAAAAAAGATGTGGGTTTAAAAAAATAAAATAAAATAGAGTATTACTCTGTCATAAAGAAAGACAGGTTTGAGTCATTTATGAGCACATGGACACACTATAAGGACACATTAATAAGTGAAATAAACAGGTCACAGATATGTAAATATCACATATTTTCTCTGGTATGAGAACCTTTAGATGTAAATGAGTTCTAGAATATATAATAAATTTTATGAAATAGGAAATATTCAAGGGGAAAATAATGAGGGGAAAGAATAAATATGATTTAAAAAGAAAAGGAAAGCACATGTATGTAAGGGGCAAAGTGTTGTAGGGTGGGTAGGGATATGGGTAAAAATGAGAATGGATTAGTATCATGTACTGGTACAAATTCTCCAGTGCTGAATGTGATTGTGAGCTATATATAAAATGTATCAATAAAGAATTCCATTAAAAATACTAGCCAGAAAAAGCCAAGTACGGGACTGACAAATGTGAAAGACTTCACTTTAAAGAGGAATCCCCAGAGCACCATGCTGCAGAATGGCACTGGTGTATAACATTCATTCCTTGAGAATGGGTTAAGTGTACTATACAATCTAGGCACTCAACCCCTATAGTCAAGAGAGAGTAAGCCTGGCTATTGCTCAAGTTCATGGTAGATTTTGATGTAATCCATATATTATTAGTTTTAGATTCATGTTGAACGCAAAATTTGTGGGGCAAAGAAAGATTCCATCCAGATTTCAGAAGAAAACCTTCAGAGGCAGTGTGCCTCTGAAAACGAAGTGTTTGAAGCTGTGAATATGAAGCTGAAGGTAGCATGGAGACTCTAGAAGGTCAGAGAAACCAGGTAAATGGATCATCTGAAGAAAACTGCAAGGAAGGAGCACATACAACTCAAGGAAGAAGCCATAGGAGCTATAAACTCTGGCCGTGTCATGGGCCATAGCCACTTACACCCTTTGGAGTTCATATCTTGAGACAGATTTCCTCAGATACTGGAGATGATACTACAGGAATTAATGTTTACCCTACTTGATTTTGACTTGCTTTAGAATTCCTTTTTATCCCTTATTTGTACTTTTTGGAATAGAAATGCTATTTTTTGCCATTGAATGTTGAAAGTGTTTAACTTTCTTTTCATTTTTATCAGAGGAGACTTTGGATTTAGACTTTTCAACAATGCTGAAAATATTAGGACTTTGGCTACTCTTAGAATTGAACTAAATACATACCTTTGGCAAAAAGGGTATAGATGAGTCTTTGGATGGTCAGTGTCAGAATATTATGGCTTATATCTTCATAACCTGCCAAAGCCTCATGCAGTCATAAGGGCAGACTTTTCATTGGGGGCTGGATCTAGAGTGTATGGTGCTGGGATCAAAGCTATGTGATTAATAAATCAATACATTGATTTGTTTGACATAGTTCTTGCTAAGATTAAGGGTGTGAATGGCACACCCACCCTAGGGTGAGTAGCCTGCATAAAATACAAGTGGCAGAAACAGGGCTGTTGTGCTTACTTTGCCTGCTTGCTATTTCTCCTCTGCCATGCCACTCTGCTTTGGAGTCAGCTGACCATGGGTCAAAACCTCTATACACTGTGGTATATACACTTTTCCTCTTCAACTTTGGTTGTCAAGTAGTTGGTTGCAGCAATGAGAAAAGTAGCTACGGCACTTAGTAATGCATTTTCCTGTGAACTACAAAAAACCTTTTTGTCTCCAGAATAGCACTGATCTGATAAGGAGTCAGGTATTCTAGTCTGTCCTAAAGTTAAATTTATAGCTCCCTCTTTCAGCATACCTGGAGCTGCTACTGCTGTTTCACAGACTGTTCATCTTGCAGTAAATGCACATAACTTTTTAAAAAGTATGCCACTGTCTGGGATTCTTGTTTTTGGCTTTGGGTCAAGACCCTCCAAGGTAATTCTTTGCTTTTCAGATACATAGAGGAAGAATACTTTTCTTAAATCTATTTATCTGAGTGTTGCAGCCTGAGTAAAACCGTGCTTCATTTCCCTAAAGGTATTGCTGGTTTCTTTTGTCAATTCTAGAGGGATAGACTCAGGACATTTTATGGCCTCATATTAAGCGTTGCCATTAGTCCTATCTTATATAGTAGATCTTATAAAAGCCAGTCATAGTCAGGAATGAGTGAAGCTGATTGATGTCAAGAATCAAAGGATCCGAGAAAGCCTGGATTTGGTTCCTAGACACTGTCATTTCCAGGGTGTGAGAACATATATACTGTTGTACCATGCAGCCATATCCATCTCTTGCTTTATTTGGTCAGAGAGTCTTGGTATACACCCAAAAGGTAAAATCTGACTTGGCCTTCACAGATATTTAAGAATTACTCCCAATTTAGCTTGTTAATCTCTTCTGAACAGAAAAATACATATGACGCTGTGAGACAATTAATAACTCATGCTTAAGTATTTGTCCTTTAAAATGATACATCAGATTAGAAATAAAGAATTTCTGCCTAGGACTCCCCTTGACTATAGCTATAGATCTAAAAGAGGCTTTTTCCAGAGAAGCCAAAACAGAATCTGGTTATTGAGTAGGCTTAACCTAGACATCCAGCATTATCAATTGTTCCTCATAGTTGATGGCAATATGCTTGGACAGGGACATTGTAGGCTCCCCTGGGCCACTTTAATCATTAGACCAGGAAATAAGGGTTTTGGCTGGCCCAGCCCCTCTTTGAGAACAGTAATGATCAACTTTCAAGTGCCAGGAATTAGTCACATTGACCGCTTCACATTTGGAGCAGGACTGGGTGGTACTTTGGTTCAGTCTCATGCCCAATGTCTAGTCTTCTTACACTTGAAACAGTAACTCTTTCCTGTTGTCCTGGGTTTTCCCTTAAATGACCTGGCTGACCTTATAGCATTGTCGATTGTGACAGCTATAATCTTGACCTTTCTCTTTTGTCCCTCTTCTGGGTCCTTATTATTGAACATAGAAAAAGCCATGTCCGGCAATTGGGCTATAGGTCTGTGGGCCTAACTAAAGACTTTGTACTTTATTCAGAATATCTTGGCCTCATTAATAAATGAAATGATGTCCCCAGCAGTGCTTTTTGCTCCCTACAAGATGGGTCAATATCAGTTATGTACAAAAGACTTGTACTAACAACCTGTTTTAGGAGACAGCTGTATTTTACTTTGTGCCCTATGAGACTCCATTCATTTTAGTAAAATTAACAGAATTTTTAATATATGTTTTCATTCTTATGGTAAGAGAAGCTAGCATATCAGACACCAGGGGTTTTTGTTGTTGTTGTTGTTGTTTTTAATTTTTCTTTTGAGACAGGGTCTCGCTTTTAGTTCAGGCTGGCACTGAGCTCACTATACAGCCCAGGCAAGCCTTCAACTCACTGCAATACTCCTGTCTCTGCCTCCCAAGTTCTGGGATTACAGGCATGAGCCACCACTCCCAGCATTTGTGGTATGTGGTACTGATTGCAGGTGGGTGTAAGCCACCACCCCCAGTATTGTATGTGATTACCGGGGATCGAGCCAGGGACCTTGCACTTGTGAGGCAAGCACTGAAACCACTGAGCTAAGTCTCCCGCCCTCAGACACTAGTTTTACACCATCACTAATATTATAGTCTCAGTTTGGTTCTTTAGAAGGGAGAATAGCCTCTCCAAAATGGTTTTCTTTCCTTTTTAAAGCATAGTTGAGCCTCTTGTAGGATTTTTTTTCTTCCTTCTGGCATATAGCAAATGGCTAGCATGAGTTGAACATGACCTAGTAGAAAATTCAGTGGAATCTATGTGGCAAAGACTAAGAGGGTTCTCATGGCTCATTCTGGGGTTATGTAGAAAAACAATGAAGTATTAGCTCTTAAAGATGACATCCCACAAAGAAGGAGATCTGATTTGGGCCCATAAAGCAACCTTAGTGAGACTGAAGTATTCACTAGATATAGGTCTCTGTCTGAATGATGTCAAAATCTTTCATTGAGGCATAAAAGAAATCTCTATTGAGACTTTTTTTTCAGTACCAGAGATCAAACTCGGGCCCTTGTGCATCCAAGGTTGGCGCAGTACCACTTGAGCTAAATCCCCAGCTCTACTGAGACATTTTGTCCCCATTACTGGGGCCTATTTACTCCTTACAGATGAAACTGAGCTAGTCAATGGCCCTACCTTTGGAAACTCCCATGAGGAGAGGTTGAAACCACCCCACACCGGGATTCCTTTAGCTGTGACTGTGCCTCTTGATAGCTCTACATAAGTAGGGTGGAGCCACTTGGAAAGAGCATCTTTTGCATTTATCCCAATAGCACAAACTTCAGTACTTTCTTTAAGCAAGTCGAGATGAAAGTCTCCTCAAAAAAAGGAAAACATTTAAAATATCTCAAGAACAAAGAGAGCTCTACTTTTGTATTTCACAGTCACATCAGTTGAATTTTAAGTACCGTTCACTTCTTCTACTCAGGCCATCAGGCACGTTTTAAATTCCACATATCTTGTTATTATCATTTGATTTTTGTCTTGTTTTGTACCAAGGATTGAATTTGTGACTTTTGTGAGGCAGGAGCCAGAACTATAGAGCTAAATCCACAGCATGCATGTCATTAGAATAACTACAAAGTGATCTAGCTCCAAACCAACAGGTGGGCTTTAGCACTCAGAAGGAGTCAAGTCTGCTAGAGCCAGCTTGTTGGCATTTGGTGCTGTCTTCCCATGCAGACTTTTTAAAATGGACAAGTTTACCTCTTCCCATGTGAGAAGGTACTGTGCTTATTAAAATAATTGAAAAGGAAAAGAGGAAGATCATAAGTTCTCTAAAATCATAGGCTTATCTCCTATCTAAAATGATGAGGTTTCTCAGGACCATAAGGACAGTTGGTGAAAGAGAAAGAAAAAAATTCCAAACAAAATGGTAGTAGTTGACCCAAAATGGTGCCTAGCCACATGAAAAAGCACCATTGCACCCTGACTAAAACTGCAGTCTGAGAAAGAAAAAAAAAAATCATATTGGAGTGAGGAGAGTCTAGGTCAATATCCATAAAAGGTACCAAACTATGACAAACAAATATGATGCTAGCAGGGTATAACAAACATCCAGACTGAGCACAAGTGAGAAAAAGAAAAAGAGAAGGGACATTTAATACATATATTCCCCTCCTTCCTCCATCATGGTACTAAAACACCAAATAGTTCTTTGTGTACCATTGAAAGAATGTGCCCAATTCCTAGCCTAGGAAAAAGGGACAATGATAGAAGGAATTAAAAAAAAAAGCTTTTGGAGAGAGAGAGAGAGAGAGAGAGAGAGAGAGAGAGAGAGAGAGAGAGAGAGAGAGAGAGAGAGAGAGAGAGAAAACTAACCAAAATGTGTTCAAAGGTACTTACTTAGTCTCCTGGTTGGCTAAGTGACATGTTACTGGGTTTGGGGAGCTAGAATCTTCTGCAGTTGAGTTCTAGGTTCTTTCTGTCTTGAATAAACAATTCAATGAAACAAGGAAAAATGATGGCAAAGTTTCACATTCATTTGAGGTGGAAAAAATTAAAGAGATAGGAAAAATTAAAAACCAGGAGTCAGGAAAATATTGACTCCACAGAGAAATTTGAGGCAAGTAAAAGGAAATCACTTAAAAACCAAAATAAAATAAAAATAAAACTGGACCCTTGGGCACACAGTGAGAAGTTATGAGAGCAACCAGACTAGTGAACTTTCAGTGACATTTGTCGCCTTTTCATTCACTCCACGCATTGCAGCTTTGCACACTAAGTCCTTATACAGGGCTTTGATAACTGTTCTGCATGTGCATGCTGGGCTTTTGTAATTAACAGGTCAAACTTGCTCCCCAAGCAAGCTTTGGCATCCCCAGCCTTCCTATCTCCTAAGCAGTACTTTATATAGTTGGTACAGTAGTTTTCCTTTATCTGACATTTTGTTGTGTTTTTGTCAACTGCAATCAAAGGCAGTCTGAAAATATCAATATAAAATTCTAGAAACAAACAATATAGAATTTAATTTTTGCAGTATGAGCTACCCCTCTTTTTATGGTTAGTCATTATCTCCATTATCATATTAACTCTGATGTTAGTGCAGTGCATGTGTTAAAGAAAAAAGAGCCCTTGAACCCTAATGCTTTGTCACAATGCTTACACCACAGATATGACCTCTCATCATCACATGAACACTGTTCCATCTCAGAACGTCAGAAAAATAATGTTGAGTAAAGTACAGAAGGATATTTTTTGGCATGAGAGACATTATCTATATTTATTACAGTATACTGGTATAACAATTTTATTTCATGAGTAGTTATATTTGCTAAACTCATATAGGCAAAATTCAATAACCTTTATTGTAGAGACATATGTAGAAGAAAATGACATAGTACAGTGATACTTTAGTTCATTAAACTCAGCATGCTCCATGTTGTGATCATGAACTGAATTGGTCAGCAACTGAATCAAAGTTTCTAATATGGTTCCATGTAAATAAGATTAGTCCATTCTGAACCACACATATTTTTAACAGCAAAAAAATATGAAACAAAGTACAGCACAATACATTATGAAGACAGAAAGCACTATCCTTGGTTGAGGGGATTTCCAGTAAGGAAGACAGGAAAATGGATGTCAAAGAGGTTATGATTTAGAGGGAAAGTCCCTTCTATAAGGACACCTAGGAAATCTTTAAGCCTTGAGTTTCCTCTTTGCCTTTTACCTACACGTTAACTTTTCACAAGAAATTTGTGTAATGTCATTTGCTTTCTCCCACACTGGATAACCCTCTGGAAATGAGAGATCATGTTACTATTCATAAATTTTACATGATGTTGTCTTTGTGACGTGTAATGGGTTCCCAGTCCAGGAGAGTGAGTGGCAGTCAAGACCCAGATTACAAAGAAGGTTTCTGGAACACGTCCATTTTTTAGTATATGTGCTGCCGAAGCGAGCACCACGTCCATTTTTTTTTGAGCTGTGCATAGTCATATATAGGGAGGTGGAGGGGGGGGTAAAGATACATGACATAGACTGACAGGGCAAGGCCATATATAATGCCTCTTAAGGTCAGCGTTGTAGAGCCTGGGGTTGTCATGGAGAAAACAAGAGGAGGGATCTTGGGGAGTCCGCAGGCCAGGAGCAAGGCTCAACGCAAGGGGCCAAGTGTGCTCAAGTTCTTAAAAGTATTCCTGGGCATGTTGGGAGATAAATCTTAACCAGAACCCTCTAGGAAATATGCATGTGGGGCACTTGTCCTAGGCACACTTGGACCTCTCCCATGACATGACAACTGTATGTCCCATGGACGCATCACACTTACATTGATAGCACACGAAGTTTGCTTTCTTTCCCTCTATGCAGGCATTTCTTGTACACTTTCTTTTCTTTTTTTAGGAGTTTCCTGTTATGTTGTATAACATCCACATAGGTAAATAAGATATCAATAAAATAAAA
>PVIC010018839.1:16511-31278 GCA_004025085.1 Thryonomys swinderianus
CAAGAGTGGTGACAGCGGGCATCCTTGCCTTGTTCCTGACCTTAGTGTAAAAGGTTTCATTTTTTGCCCATTAAGTATGATGCTGGCTGTTGGTTTCTCATAAATAGCTTGTATTAAATTGAGATAAAGTCCATCGATTCCAATTCTCTGTAGGGTTTTGATCATAAATGGGTGTTGGATTTTGTCAAATGCTTTTTCTCAAATATGTAATGAGTGCTTAGAACAGACATCAAATCTTCAGATCACCTCTTTACTTGCTTATAAACCTAAGGTAACATCAGAAATAAATACGTATGTGAGTTATAATGTGAACACAAAGTTCTACCATATAATCTTTCCTGCAAGCAGCTTAAACATGACAACTGCATGTTCTGTGCACATGTCTCACTTACACTATTAGCAAATATATTTTGTTTTCCTGTTCATTCTTGTAGAGCACAATTGACATCTTTTTGGTTTTCCTGTTGTCCTGGTAGATCTTTGTGAGGGTGCACCTGCCCATTCACCTGTCAGCTCACTAGTGTGCTCCACAAGTTTTTGGCATAGTTCCCTGGGCAGAAACATTTTGTGTTTCCTCTGCTATAGATGAACTCTCATGAATTCCAGTTCCAATCTTTAAGAAAATTTATCTGTGATATTTTGCAGTGTTTTTATGTTTTCTGTTGGTGATTGAACCCAGGACATTGAGGTTGTGAGGAAGGAACAGTGACACTAATTTAAATTCCTGACCCCTTGTTATTTTCTTTGTAAACCATCAAACTGTGCCACATGTGTTTGGGGTTGAATAAAACAAAACTGTTCATCAATATTTTGTGTTCCAAGTGACATCACAGTTGCTGCCTAACTCATCAACAACCTTTCCATCTTTGGTTCTGTTGTAGAAAGTCTGATCTCTGGCTATAGTTCTGTCAAGGTTTCCCTGTCTATATTTCCATCATCACGTAGTGCTGACATCAGCAGTACCAGTTTGTTTCCCTTTGTCGTATATGATCACATCAATTTTTACTTTCCCTTCTTTGCTTTCTCCTGTCCCCCATCTCCCCTTATTCTTTGCCATATTTCATTTTCTAGGAGAACACACTCATAGGTGAAATACATAAGACACACATGTGTAAATACCAAATCAATTCCTTGGTATGAGAAACTGGAAGTGTAAATGAGGAGTGAAAGGTATGATAACCCTACCAATCACAGGTTGAGGCAGGAGATTGCCTTGGATTTGAGGCCAGCTGGGACTACAGAGTGAGTTCAGGTCCAGTCTATACTCCACAGTAAGACAGAAGGAAAGAAAGAAAGAAAGAAAGAAAGAAAGAAAGAAAGAAAGAAAGAAAGAAAGAAAGAAAGGGGAGAAAGAAAGAAGAAAGAAGAAAAGGATTTCTTTTTTTTTTTGAGAACTTGTACCACTGTCACAATTTACATCTTGTTTTTTCCCATTCTCCTACCCACCCTAAAACCCCACACCCCCTATACACACATACACATAAGCTTTGTTTACCTTTTTTTAATCACCATCATGATTTTTCTTAGCTTTGTTACTTAAGCCTACACCACATTTCCCTGTGAATATTTTCTATTTTACAGTACCTACCATACATTCTAGAGTTCATTTATCTCTTCAGTTTCTCATACCAGGGAAAAGCTACAATATTTACTCATTGGTGACCTATTTACTTCACTTTTCAGTATGTCCTGACAGTATGTCCGTTTGCATATAAATGACTCAAACTTATAATTCTTTAAGGCAGAGGAAAACCATATCTTCTTTATCCAGTCTTCAGTTGAAGAGCATTTTGCTGATGACATGATACTCTACATAGAAGATCCTAAAAATTCACCCAAATGACTGTTAGACTTAATCTGCAAATTTAACAGCATAGCTGGATACCGGTCAATGCTCAAGTCAATAGCCTTTTTATATATAAACAACAGACACATTGAGAGAGAAATTGGGGAGTCAATCCCTTTCACAATAGCATTCAAAAAATGAAGTATCTAGGAATCAATCTAACAAAAACCTCTACTCTGAAAACTATAGCACTCTGAAAAAGGAGGTTAAAAAGGATAGCAGAAAATGAAAATACATCTCTTTTTCCTGGACAGAAGAAATAATATTGTTTATTTATTTGTTGAGACAGGGTCTCGCTTTGTAATTCAGGCTGGCCCTCAGCTCACTATGTAGCCCAGGTAAACCTCAAATTCAGCAATCTTCGTGCCTCTGCCTCCTGAGTGCTGGGATTACAGGCATGAGCTACCATGCCTGGCATTATGGTATGTGTTACTGATTGCTGGTGGCCATGAGTCACCATGCCTATTACTGTTGTATGTGGTTTCTGCAAACAAACTAGGTACATTACCCTTGCTTGGCAGGACTGGAACCACTGAGTTAAATCTCCAGCCCAGGAGAAACTAATATTGTCAAAATGGCTATACTTCCTCAACTACTGTACAGATTCAACTCAATACTGATTGAAATCCCAACAGTATATTTCACAAATCTAGAGAAAATAATACAAAATTAATCTGGAACCAAAAGACACCTAGGATAGCAAAAGCAATTCAAGGCAAGGACATAGTTGGGAATATCATGATTCCTAGTTTGAAACTATACTAAAAACCCACTGTGATAAAAATGGTATGGTACTGTCACAGTAACAGACCCATGAACCAGTGGAATAGATGAGAAGATCCAGAATAAATTTCAGATACACTATGCCACCTCATCTTTGATAAAGGAGCCAGATATCCTAACTGAGGAAAGATAGCTTCATTAATAAATGGTGCTGGAAAAACTAGGCTTTAACTTGCCAAAGACTAAAGCTAGATCTAGCCTTTTCACCTTGTATTAAACTAAAATCAAAGTGTATTAGAGACTTAAGTATTAAAACGAGATATTAAACCTGCAAAACAGGTTAGGTAGAACTCTTGGCGATGTTGGATTAGGGAACAACCTTAAGATCAAAAGCATATAACATGAGAACTAGCAGAAGAAATGGGATCAACAAATGGGATCTCACTCTATTAAAAAAGCTTCTCCACAGCAAAAAAAAAAAAAAAAAATCACTGGCAAGAGGAAAGGCAACCAAAAAATTAGGAAAAATACTTTACCAGCTGTTTCTCAGAGAAAAGGCTACTATCTAGAATATACAAAGTGGTTAAAAATCAGCCTTCCCCCCAAATTTAAAGACCCAGTTCAAAAATGGGCATCTAAAATGACCAGACACTTTTCAGAGGAAGAAGCAAAAGCAGCTAAGAAGCACATGAAGAAATGTTCAATGTTACTGGTCATTAGAGAGATGGAAATAACAGATTTCATTTCACTCCACAAAGAATGACTGCTATTGTGAAATTAACTAGCACCAATTGCTGGTGAGACAACCACTATAGTGATCAGTGTGGAGAACCCTCAGAAAACTTGGATTAGAGGTCTCATTTGACCTTGTTATTTTCTGGCTAGGTGTGAACATGAAAGAATTAAAAAATTCATATCAGCAACATATGTGCATACATGTTCATAGCAGCTCACTTTGTGATAGCTGAATCTTGGAAGCAAAGTATTTCTGATCTGACTTCTACTTGCCCCTCAAACTCCAGTTTTCATTAAAATCTCTTCAACAGTTTCACAATTCAATCATAGTAATAAGTGATCAAAACTGTTGTGTTGAGATTGATATTTTAAGTTTTTAATTTAAAAATAAATAAGTGAATATGTTCTTTTGGTAAAATTATTAGAATGTTAAAATACAATTTGCAAAGAATAACCAAAACTCTATCTTATATCTCAGTGGTAGTATTTTATTCTAGATATTTAATACATTACATATTTAATGTTACTTTGTTGTATGATTTAACTGAAAGAGTCATAGTTTTGTATACAGTCTCTAATGTACTCATTTCAATCAAAACATGTCTTGGAGATTTTACCATATTGGTGTAATATCATAGCATTTTCATTATATGAAATAGTTTTAATTTCATCTATACTTATTGTATAGGAGTCCCATTTGTATTTTGTCGTATTAAATGATAGTTTGTTCTATATTAGTTTTTTTTTTTTTCACGGTGGTACACACCTTTAATCCTAGCACTCGAAAGGCTGACACAGGATGTTACAGTGAGTTCACCTGAGTTACAGCGAGTTCAAGGCAGTGTGGCCTGCACAGTGAGACTGTCTAACAAACCAACCATGAAAACTAAAAAAAAATAGGCCTGCTTATCGCTCTTTCTGTGCAGGTTCAGCTACCCAGTTCACTTTAACAAAGCAAGAAAAGGAGAGTCTTGGGAATTCTGCACGTGACACCACTATTCTATGAGACACTGACAAGCCACCCGGTCACCGCAGAGTGGACAGAACTCTAGAATGTTCTATATTAGTTTTTAAATTAGACAGCTTTTGTTTCATTGATCAAGTCTGTTTTATATTATTTTTATTAATTTCTACACTTAATTTTTATATCTTTCTTCACATAAAGAGGATTTATTTTGAGATTCTTTTAGCTTCCTGTGAAACGATTTTTTAAATTTATTTGTACTTGTCAGTTTATTTAAGGCACATACATATGTGTGCATTTTACATTACAATTTGATGTATGGTGAAATTCACTTCTAAATAATCTATAGTACTTCTGGTTCTTTAATAATTTAAGATATGTTTCAAAATGCACTTTTACATTTTTCAGTTTTATGGGGGTTTTGATTTTTCTTGCTGCATTTTGGTTATTCCTTTTTAAATTCATTGTATAGCAAGCCGTGCAGTTAGTATAGCCTAAAATATTTTAAATCTTAAATTCCTCTATTTTTTTAAGGTTCTGTAGATGTTAATTTTTTTAAATTGAATTCTTTATTGGTACAATTTATATACATCTCAAAATCACATATAACACTGGGGAATTTGTACCAGTATATGACACAAGTTAATTCTCATTTTTACACATATCCCTACCCACCCACACCTCTTCATCCCCCTTATACATGCTCTTTTATTTTCTTTCTGTATCATATTTATTCCTTCCCCTAATCACATTCCCACACCAAATTTCCTATGGAAATTTCCCACTCTATAAGAGCCGTCATACTTTCTAGAGCTCATTTGCATCTACAGGTGTTCATGTCAAAGAGAAGATCCGGAATTTGTCTATCTGTGATCAATTGATTTCACTTAGCATATCCTCCAGGTGTCTCGATTTGCACCTAAATGGATCAATCTTGTCATTCTTTATGGCAGAGTAATACTCCATTTTATTTAAAAAGAAAAACACATCTTCTTTATCCACTCTCCAGTTGATGGACATTTGGGTTGTTTCCAAGATTGAGCTATCACGAACTGAGCTGCTATGAACAAGGGTGTACATCTGTCTTTCCAATGTGATTTTTTAAATTCTTTTGGGTATATTCCTAGCAGGGAGATAGCTGGGTCAAATGGGACCCCTAGTCCCAGTTTTCTGAAAAATCTCCAGGTAGTTAATTTTTGATTTTTGAGAATATTTGAAAATAATCTGTATTCATTTGGAAGTAAAAATATATATGTATGTATCATATATGTATGTTAGTTTTTAATAATTAAATTCAAATCTATATTCTTTTCTAATTTGCTAAAGCACTTTGTGTATAAACACAATTAAACATGGTACATTCTCACTGTGTTTGTACATTTACTTCTTGTAACTTTAAATGTTTCTTAATATTTTGGAAAACAATTAGGTAATACAAATTAATGACTATTACATATATGAATGTATTTTTCCTTCAATATAAATATTGTCTCTATAACCTTTTGATACCCTTTCTGAAATCTATTTCCTGTTGTTAACACTGTCATACCTCTGTTTCATATCATCTCTGTTGCAGCTACTCAGGTCTTTTTTTAGTATGAAAATAGCTATAGACCAAATGTAAACACAAATGCACACTGGGTTCCAATAAAACTTCACTTTCAAGGACTTGTGGGAGATCGAATTTGGCATTTGGCATAACTTGCTGAATTTTACATATGAGATAATATTTCAGTCTGTGAAAACTTTACTTACTACAGTCTTGACTACTTCACTTTTCTATAGCAGAAAGATGTTTATTATATCCAAAACAGACTTAACTTTCACAAGTTTCAAAACATTTCAGTTATACTTGATAAAATATCTGAGAAGATATTACATTTTATAGAAGTATAAACTCACAAATGAAGGAAAATGACTACAGAGTTTCAAAAAGATGTAGGACAGAATGCAAGACAGTTAATACTACCTACTCCTGGTGCTGCTATACTCTAGCATTTGTTAGAGTAAAGGAACTGTTACATATATCTGCCTTCCTGTCCCTGGGAGTCACACTCTGAGTGCCCTGGTTTATTTTTAACTTAATTTAATTTAATTTAATTGCATGTATGTGTGTATTTGAAGCAGGGTCTTATATATAAGTCACTCGCACAGATCCTAAAGTTGTTATCATCCTGACTCAGCCTCCCATAATTCTGAGATTACAAGTATGCATCAACCTGCCTGACTCTTGTTTGCATTATGGACTCAAAAATAGCTGTGCTACCATACAGGTACCCTAAGACAAAATGGAGGGGACTTTATTTTTTCACAGATATGTTTTTATAACCTACTTAATTTAGTAATTATTTTTGTTTGCATTTTTATATGGAAAGATCTTAAGGCAACAGTAAGACGACTGAGAATATTGATGAATTTACCATCTGAACTATTTATTTCCCTGGAAAATAGCTAAATTGTTCTTAATTTCCTCTTGAACAAACATGTGTAAAATTAGAAGTCCTGGAAGATTCACAAAGCAAAATAAAGCAGAACAAACAAACAAAGAAAAGACAGATCATTTGTGAACACTATGTTGAAAATATTTGGTCAGTGAAATTTAAAATAAATCTAATACCAGATTTATGAAATTGAATGCATAACAGGAATGTCATATCCTCCATGATTACAAAGGAAAGGTCATGCCTATTTGATCAGATATTTCCGATAAGTGTTTTTTTTTTTTTTTTTTTGAGACAGAGTCTCGCTTTGTAGTTAAGGCTGGCCCTGAGCTCACTATGCAGCTCACTTGCTCAGGCAAACCTCAAACTAAGCAATACTCCTGTCTCTGCCTCCTGAGTACTGAGATTTACAGGCGAGACACCACACCTGGCATTGTGGTGCGTGGTACTGATTGCTGGTGGGTGTGAGTCACCATGCCCAGTATCATTGTATGCGGTTACTGGTGAGCAAACCAGGGACCTTGTGCTTACTAGGTAGGTCCCAGAACCACTGAGCTAAATCTCCAGCCCAATAAGTGATTTTTATAAAAGTGATTTTCCTCTAAGGGTATGGATAAAAATGAGAATTAACTTGTGTCATATACTGGTACAAATTCCTCAGTGTTGAGAGTGACTGTGAGCTATATATAAAATGTACCAATAAAAACTTCAATAAAAAAAGTGATTTTCATTTCCCTCTTTTCTATCTCTGCTCACAGCGTCAAAGAATTATTCTGCTCTCATTCTTGACTATGAATTTTCAAAGGAGTTTTTATCAGAATGACACTCTGAATGGTATTTGAAGGAAGTTTGAAAGCATATTAATTATAGAGTACTATGGTTGCCTCAATATTTCCAAGTTACCGAGTCTTGAGGCACTGATTTGGGGTGGCATCTTTTCCTGCTAGAGTACTTTAAAAGTGCAACTATATGAATAGAAAATTCCTACTTCAAAGAGAAATAGAACTGGTTTGAAAGACAGCTTTTGAGTGCAATTTTATTCAAAAGGAATCCTATTTAGAGAAAGTGGAATCCAAAAATGTCAACACCTATATTTTTCCTGAGAATATTTTTGACAACAGCACTGATAAACTAAAAGCACTTTTAAAAACAAACATACTTCACTGTAATTGGTTAGAGAAAAGGTAAGGAAAACTTTAAGTTGCCCCACACAAGCAATATATTTTCACTAAAAAGCAGTATATTTTATATAAACAATTACCTAATCCATATAGCATTTTTGGAAAACTCAATTTCATTTTTAAAACCAAGTCATTAGACATGTGTATATATATTGTTCAAAACTGTCAACTCAAACCTGAAGGAACAATTTGGAACAATTTTGATCAATTTTCAATGTTGGAATATAATAGGAAAAATATGCTCCAACATAGCAGAATTGATTTTTTTCTATTTTTGTAGATTACTATAAATGCACTTTGATCCAAGATAAAATAGCCTTCTTTGTTACTAACACAAAGCAAATTGACTACAAAAAGATTTTTTCTTTAAGTACTTTAAATAAAAACATTCTGGACAACACTACTAACATGTCTACTGACAAGAAAAAGATAAAATGCCACTGTATTTGTTAGTTAAATAAGGGTGACACAAAAACTGTAGGGAGGATATTGGTCTCCCAGTGATTTCCGGCAAATATTTTTAATATTACAAGCAATTTTGCTTTACCAGTGAGGTGTAATGTGATAAAATGATTGTGTAATACCCTAATAAAAGAAAAATGTACCTAATTTTTGTTTAGTAATTTTGTTACAATTCTCATAAAATTGTTATCATTTAGTTTTGCAAAGAATGTGAACCAAAGTAAAGATAATGTTCCTAGGTAGATGCTAATGATGACATTTAGAATCAGATATTTTGTTTATATAATTAATTTTCTACAAAACATTTTTTGTGGTTGGTAATGAAGATTCAACCCAAGAGGACTCTCCCACTATGCTACACTTTCAGCCTTGTTTTTTTTTTTTTTTTTTTTTTTTTTTTTTGTTACGGGGGTGGGCGTTGAACTCCGGCCCTTGTGCATCCAAGGTTGGCGTGTTACCACTTGAGCTAAATCCCTATCCTCTCTTTTATTTTTAATTTTGTGAAGAGCATGTAACAGAGTCCAAAAACAATATTTTTCATAACACCTCAATTAAAATTTACTTTCAAGGGCCAGAGATTTGTCTCAGTGGTTCTGGCGCCTGCCTCACAAGTGCAAGGTCCTGAGTTCGATCCTGTTAACCACATACAATGCTGGGTGTGGTGACTCAACGCCCACCAGCAATCAATACCACATACCACAGTGCTGGGCGTGGTAGCTCAGGCCTGTCATCCCAGCACTCGGGAGGCAGAGAAGGGTGGATTGCTGAGTTCCAGGCTTGCCTGGGCTACATAGTGGGCTCAGGGCCAGCCTGAGCTACAAAGTGAGACCTTGTCTCACAAAAAAAAAAAAAAAAAGAAAATTACTTTCAAATGGAATGGAAGCACTACAGGCGGTTATATGCACTAAATGGTTACATTAAGTAATGTACCTTTCTGAGTTTACTGACAAATCTTTCCTTTTAAAATTTAAACTGACCGTTGTGGCTCATGCCTGTAATCCCAGCACTCGGGAGGCAGAGGCAGGAGGATTGATGAGTTCCAGGCTTGCTTCGGCTACATAGTGATCTCAGGGCTAGCCTGAACTACCAAATGAGACCCTTTCTCAAACAATAAAATAAAATAAAATTTAAAAGTAAGCTCTATCTTTGACATCAAACTTTTTAAAATTGAATTCTTTATTGGTATATATATATATATATATATATATATATATATATATATATCACATAACATTGGGGAATTTGTATCAATATATGACACAGTCAATTCTCATTTTTACCCATGTCCCCACCCACCCACACCTCCCCACCCCATATATATATATACATATATATATATATATGTTATTTTTTTCAGAATCATATTTGACATCAAACTTTTAAAAATAAAATTTTGTCTTTGTGGTCTGGGAATGTGGCATAGTGATGAAACACTTTAACTTGGTTTTGATCTTTGACCCCACAGAAAAGAAAAGAATCTGTTAAATATTAGGCTACACTGCTCTATTATATGACATGTAATCAAGTTATGAAAGAAAGAATTAAGTTAATGATAACTGGATTTTAGCCCTGAGGTTTTGAAAAGAAACTCAGAGAAAAACATATTTGGGTTTCCTTTATAGTTTCTTTTTCATTCCATTTTACATATTTCTCTGTGATACTAGTGATAAGTGCAAAGTCTCGTGCATACCAGGCAAATCCTCTACAACTGACCAATGTTCAAATCCGTATTTGCATGCATTCCATTTATTTTAAATATTAGTATGACATATTTCCTTCCTAGTTGTATTTGAGTTCTTATATTTCTAATGTAAAAATATACCAGGCTGTACGGAGGGCAGGGGAAAGAGGAAAAATGTGAATCAAGATGTGTCACATACAGGTTCAAATTCTCAATGTTAAATGTGATCATATTGTATGCATAAAACGTACCAATAAAATCAATTAAAATAAACACACACACACACACACACACACACAAACACTGTATTAACCTGGACTTTAAGGCATGGTAGTTATAGAAAGCAGATGCAGTAGAGATGAAAGAATTAGAGATTACCATGAATATTGGGTGTCTTAAACGTTTCTAAATCTTTTTTTTTTTTCCAGATGGGAAATAGGGGGTTCAGAATTTTTTTTAATCTGTGCAACTTTTCCAAGGAAATTTTTCTCTCAAAACACAAATTTGAGGGAAATTAAATAGGAAATGTCAAGTGCAAACTCTTAGTTATTCAGCTCTCCCAATCTGTACTCATTTTTCAGATAAAATTATTCTTCTATATTACTCTCACAAGGTATTTAAATTTCATTATGTGTGTCTAGGAATTCTGAAAGCAATATATTATTGAAAACAATGTTTCTTCATTTGAATCTAATTTACTTAAGATTTGGGGGTGAACTTTCTCTGAGAAATAAGGCTTGTTTTATAGCTTGAATATTATAGGAAGGAGAATAGTGAAAAGAAACAAGCCTTCTTTTAAAACTATATCCCTCTAAACTTGCTATAGCAAGTTGTGAAATCTGTGAATAGTAGCATACATTTTCTGAGAAATATGAGACTAATCTGTATTGTATATCCAAGACATGTTAAATTAACTACAATTCTGTGTTTTCTAATATTTGAAAATAGGATTGTATTATCACAATCTCACTTTCACTATGAGCTGTTAGAAATCATTTAAAGATCAACTGATGATATAACTGACATTGTTATCTCCTCAAACAAAATACAACCAATAATGACAAATTTATGTACAGTCTCTTCCCCAGAAAGCCAAAGAATTTTACAATGGAAAAATGAGGGTTGTTATACATGACAACATGACAACACGATAAGGTATTTTGGCATTCCTAAACATTAGTTTCGCTGGTCTACAGGTATCTGAACAGCACATCTTTATAGTGTATCCTATCAGAAGGAACATGATAAATGCCCTTGAACAGAGTAAGGGGAGAACACAGAAGAGCCTAGGGACATATGGTGCTAATTTACTACTTTGACATGGCAGAGGGTATGTGTTTTCTGCATAGTTTGTTAGAGGTAATGCTTAGGATTGCTTTTAGGGGGTTATTATTTGCATAACGAATTTCAGAGAAAATCATCAGATCTCTTAAGCAAGTTTACTGACAAGAGAGAAGGCTGGTTAGGTAAAGGGCTAATGTCTTTTGGGTAATGCCAGGAAAACAATGTAATGCGCCTGTGAGTCTTGAATATACTTGAAACTAATATAAACATTTTTCATTATCTCCACTTTCTGTGAAAATTCGTGTATGGGTCAAGGTAACATAAGCAAAATTCACTGTATCATAGCATCTCCTAAATTGTAGTTTGACAGTGGGTTTGATTCTAAAAAGGAATATCACAGATACAATGTACACAAACCATAGATATTACTTTGGCTTTGTTTTATACATCAGTTTTCTATATGTGGATTTTATGTCAAGTAAACAAACACCAGAAAAAATTTTATTTACCTGTTGTTACTTTTGTATTATTTATAAAAGAGATGTTTAAAACTAGTTTACCCGCTTGTTTAATTATGTTGGGTTCTAAGATTTCCAAACTAAAATATCTTGGTACATTGTTAACTATTATTGTAAAGATCTAGGATGTTCCCCCAAATTCTTATGTGTTTAGTGGCAGGGATTTTGGAAAGTAATTGATAATGGAGATGGTACTCTTCATGGGTCTGTCCATTTATGATTTTAGTAGCTAAATATATTATTGAAAAGTAAAATATAGTATTGGTGTGTCAGTGAGAATGTGACCTAAAAGGATTTATTCTTGTCACCAACTCTTTCTTTCCCTGTGTACCACTTGGGTGGCATGGGGGGAACAGCTGTCCTATACTCAGGGTTTTGTGCTATGCCATTTATGCCTTGAAGCCAGACAACTTTGAACTGAAGCCATGAGGCAAAATAATCCTCTCTTCTAAATTGTGATAGAGTAATATCTTGATAGAGTAATATTACATTTTAATATAGGTCCTTGCCTTCCCTCCATGTTTGTTTGTTTGTTATTTGTTTATCCACATAATGTTTTGCTCCAGAAATGTAACAATTTACTACTTCCCAAGGTATCAAAATATTTTGTAACCATCTGAATTTTGTGAACAATCTGGAAAATTCTGTTAGTTCTGCCCTTCTCAGTAATGTTCCATAACTTTGCCCCTTGCTTCTGTGAGCGTGCTGGCTTACTACACCTTTCAAAAACATTCTATAATTCTATCCCCTTCAGTGAGCATGTTTGTCTGTCCAGTAGACCCCTGTGAAGGAGGCTCCCATTCTAATCAAGCATTCCTATTTCTGAGTACAAACTCCACTGACCCCTCCTTCCTAAGAAAGATTTTTCTCCATCATTTTGAATGACCATCGGATTGTGGATTCTTCAAATTGAGGTGCTGTAACACTGACCTGTAATACTTGGCTGTGCCTAAGTGCTGTAACACTTTCCTATACCACTGGAATGTTCCTATTTGCCACAAGTCTCAGTGGCAAAAAAAAAGTAACTCAAATCTTACTGATTTAGTTTAAGAAAGAAAATGACACTTCATTTTGTATAATCAGTGTTCTGATAACTGAGAAATGTACAAGGTTGTGTGCTGTATCATAACTAATCACATTTTAAAACCGTCTTCCACACTGCTAAATGCTGAACTAACAGTTTCAGTCCTGGGGAGACGTGCTTAGTTTCTTAAACTGTACAGCTATACATTCCATAACATGCTATTTCTAGTTCCATTATTTAGTAAAACATTTTAATTACTGTTTAAAATATTTCAAAAAGAGGAAGAAAGACATGGTTTAAAATGAAGACATGAATAAAATATCAGATTGAGGAGACTAGAATTGTAGTTGCAGTTTCTCTTCCTGTTTCATCTGACAAAGTTTCTTTGCCTATGAAATAATAAAATCATTTATACTTACTATGTGTGTGTGTGCATGACTGTTTTGTGGAATATTAACAAAGAACTTTGATCCCCCTATACAAAGATACCTTTAGAAATAAATAAGCTAACATTTTCAGATACAAAAACATTTTTGAACTGCATGTTATAATTTTAACACTTTAAAAATTTATAAAAATATTTTTGAGGAATCTCCACACTGATCATCATAGTGGTTGTATAAGTCTACATTGCTACCAACAGTGGAAAGGAAATCATTTCTCCCCACAGCCTCACCAGCATTTGTTGCTGTTTGATTTTAAAATAGCAGCCATTTTTGTGGAGTGAAATGAAATCTCAGTGTTGTTCTCACCTGCATCTCTTGAGTAACTAGTAATGTTGAACATCTCTTCATATGTTTCTGAGCTGCTTTTACTTCTTCCTCTGAAAAGGATTAGTGTTTCTGTTTTTTTTTTTTTTTTGACAGGGTCTCACTTTGTAGTTCAGGCTGGCCCCGAGCTCACTATGTAGCCCAGGCAATCCTCGAACTCAGCAATCCTCCTGCCTCCGCATCCTAAGTGCTAAGATTACAGGCATGAACCACCAAGCCCAGCATTTGTGGTATGTGGAACTGATTGCAGATGGGCATGAACCACCACGCCCGGTATTATTGTTTGTGGTTACTGGGGATTGAACCAGGGACATTGCATTTGCTAGGTAGGCACCAGAACCACTGAACTAAATCTCCAGGCCTAGTGTTTCTGTTTTTTTTTTAATTGAATTCTTTATTGGTACAATTTATATATATCTCACAATCATGTATAACATTGGGGAATTTGTACCAGTATATGACACAAGTTAATTCTCATTTTTACCCATATCACTACCCACCCACACCTCTGCACCCCTTTTATACATACTTTTTTATTTTCTTTCTGTATCATATTCATTCCTTCCCCTCATTACATTCCCACACCAAATTTCCTATGGAAATTTCCCACTCTATAAAAGCTGTCATACTTTCTAGAGCTCATTTGCATCTACAGGTGTTCATGTCAAAGAGAAGATCCGGAATTTGTGATCTATTGTGATCTATTGTGATCTATTTGTGATCTATCTGTGATCAATTGATTTTACTTATTAGTATATCCACCAGATGTCTCCATTTGCACCTAAATGGATCGATCCTGTCATTCTTTATGGCAGAGTAATACTCCACTTTATTAAAAAAACCCACAACCAACAACATGGGAAAAAATCTTTACTAGCTGTTTATCAGACAAAGGGTTATTATCTACAGTATATAAAGAACTCAAACAGATCAGCCTCCCAAGTTTAAAGGCCCAATTCAAAAATGGGCATCTGAAATGAACAGACACTTCTCAGAGGCAGAAGTCAAAGCAGCCAAGAAACATATGAAGAAATGTTCAACATCACTAGTCTTTTGAGATATGCAAATGAAAACAACACTGATATTTCATCTCACTCCACAAAGAATGGCCGCGATCACAAAATCAACCAACAATAAA
>PVIC010018840.1:0-31189 GCA_004025085.1 Thryonomys swinderianus
CTCTTTCCTCTTCAGCCACCATAATCTTTCCTTGTCTTTGAGACTGCAACTAAGCTTTCACCTCACCAGAGAAGAAAGACAATTTACTTGACTAGAGTTACTTCCCCTGTAATGTTTTCATATAATTCCCAGTACTTCTCCTGCAGAGGGAAAGTCATAGTTACAATTCTACATTTATTAGTGCAATTAGTATATTATGAATGCCTTCCTACTCACTAGAGCACAAATCTCTCAGGAATAGAAGCCGTATCTTTCTTTCCTTTATCACCAGCCTCTAGCAGAGATTCTAAAATTGAACTCCCCAGCAGAAGTTCTAATACAAACAGTCCTTTGTAGTAGGAAGGAGGGAAGGAAGGGATGAAGGGAGGAAGCAAAGGATGGAGGGAGGGAGAGAGAAGGGAAATATAATTGTCTCTGGGCAAGACAATAAGCTAGTAAAAATGTGGAGAAATTTAATGTCTTGTAATTGGTAGTGAAAGCATAAAATATTTCAATGATTTTAGAAATTAATATGGCAGTTTCTCAAACTATTAAACATATGACTTTCACACACTCCAATGATTCTTTTCTAGGCATACATTGAAAACCTATGAGAACTTATGTTCACACAAATATCTACACATAAATGTCCATAGAAGCATTAATCATCATGGGCAAAATGTAAAAATAAGCCTAATACCCATGACCATGTGTACTTCATTTTCTAGGAATGTATCCATTTTCTTTTGCTCATTTTGATTGAGCTTTGGTTTTGCATGGTCTAATTTTTTGAATTATTTTTATATTCTGGATAATAGTACTCTTTCCCAGGAATAGCTGAAAAAATATTTTCCCATTCAATAAATTGTCTGTTGAAATGTTGATTATTCCCTTTGCTATGTAGAAACTTTTTAATTGAATATAATCCCATTTGTTGGCTCTTGTTATTTCTTGTACAACTACAGTGCTGTTCAGAAGGTCTGCCTATGACACAGGACCTCAAGAGGGGTTTTTCCCCTATTTTATCTTCCAGTAGATTGTGTTCCCATTTAAATATCTAAAGCTCTGGTGCATTTTTATTTTAGTTTACTACTTGGTGAGAAATAGGACCCAGCATCATTTAAATAGCCAGTTCTCCTGGTACTATTTGCTCAAGAATCTACCTCTCCTCAAACATATCTTTTTGCTCCTTTGTCAAAGATCAAATAACCAGATGTATCTGACATTATTTCTACAACCTCCATTCTGCTCCACTGATCCTCATTTCTGAAGGAAACAGGGAGAGAGTTTTATTTATTTTTTATTTTTTGTAAGTGGGAAAAAGTACAAGAGACCAAGCATGAGGGGAAGGGAAAGAAGTATGGCAATGTAAAGAGACCTAAGCTGTGCTGCACACACATACCAAACACCCTCAATGAATGTAACCATCACATGTCACTATCATGAACTAAAATAATAAAAATAAGGACCTAGACAAAGAGGGAGAGGTGTGGGGTAAGGAGAGGACATGTAGCGATGGACACGTAATTACTCCCTAAGATAAATGTAAACTTTTTCTACTCCAAGTATGTACTAATAATAATTTTAAATCACTATGTCAATTGAAAGAAATCAGTCAGAAAGTAATGTATATTGTATAATTCAATTCTTCACATAAAACCTCCAAAATAGGGAAAGTTATAGAGACCGAAAGTAGATTACCTAGAACAAAGCTTCCTGGAATGACTACTAATGAGTACTGGGTTTGTCTTTGAGGTGATGGAAAAATTATAAAATTAGATCATGAAAAAGGCTTTACAAATCTTAAAATATACCAAAAACTATTAAGTTGTATACAGTACAAGGTAAAACTTATGCTACACAAATTATATGTAATGATGTTAAATTATTTTTTTAAAAGTTCTAAAACAAGTTAGCTCATTTATCTGCCCATAGTTTTTAAGACAAGGTCTTGCTTTGTAGTTCAGGCTGACTCTGAGCTCACTATGTAGCTCAGGCAAGCCTTGAACTCAGCAATCCTCCTGCCACTGCCTCCCAAGTGCTGGGATTATAGGCAAGAGCCACCAAACCCAGAATTTGTGGTATGTTGTACTGATTGCCAGTGGGCGTGAGCCACCACACCCAGTAGTGTTATATGTGGTTATGAGGGATTGAACCAGGGACCTTGCGCTTGCCAGGCAGGCACTGGAACCACTGAGCTAAATCTCCAGCCCTAGCTGCCCACATTCTAAAAAGGTAATATAAATTTTCATTAGAGAGCATGCATGGATGACAGATTAGAAATGTTAGTATTTCACAATATCCTAGAGCTATGCTATACTTCTTTAATTATAATAGCCCATTTAAATGATACTAATATTGATGAGAAAAATATAATATATATAATAAATCCATCAAATTATAGGATGATTCCCATATTTCCCAAGTAAGATATCTGAAAATCTGTTCTATCTTTAAGGACATCAGTTATTTATAAAGTTACACAGTTCTGGACTCCAAGCACCATTTTTTGAAGTCGAAATAAATACAATTCTTAGTTACCTATGTGCCAGAATGGACAACTAACTCTCACTCAGTAGTGGGCTCCATTTACCAAGTAGGATCTCACCACACTCTGGAGCCTCAGACAAAAGCTTTAAGGAGAGCTGTCTGGGCGTTATCCTGTCCAAATTAATTTCTTCAAGGTGAGAGGAGTTCCCAATCTTGCCAAGAACAGAGAGCTCAGTCTTTGAGTAGACAATATATTCAGTTCTCCTCAGAGGAACAGTCCCCAGAGGTGAGTGACACCCCTTTGGGAGCCCACGTGTCTCCATCTTCCCTCTGTGGAGTGGAACAACTTTAGCTTCCATCATTTCTTAGCTCTGCAACCATGAACCCCAGCTCCCTCCCTGAACGTGTACACTGACTTTTGTTTGCCCCAGAGACAGATGCGCTGCGATTCCAGAACCGGGAGCTGTCCTTAACCGGGACCCCTGAGTATAGTGATGGTCCAGATGGTGCGCAGGACAGCAGCAGAGCAGCGGCTGGGAAGGGAACTTGCCCTCACCCTCTGTGATTCTTCTGCAGTGCTCAGAAACAAAGCACAGAGGAGCAATTCAACGGAGGGTTTTTACTTCTATAAACAGATAGGGCATGATGTACTAAATATGTCAAACTATAAATGATAGACAGTATTATATGTGATATATGCGTGCATACATACAAAAACTATAAATGATAGACAGTATTATATGTGATATATGTGTGCATACATACAAAAATCCATAAAACATATCTTAAACAATTAGTATTGATTTACACTGGAAACTGGATAGAGGATAAAGAGGAGGCACTTATACTATTTTATTTACTTTGACCTCTTGATAGTTTGTATATATTTTATTAGTATACAATGGAGCTTTCCAGGATTTGTTTTTTTTAGGGGGATTAAAGAAAAAGAAAATGCATTTCAAATTGATACAAAATTGATGGTTAAAAAAAAGAAAAAGGAAACAAAGCTTGTGTACAAGGGGCAGGGGTCGTAGGCTAGGTAGGAGAAGGGGAAAAATGAGAATTAAGTCATGTCATACACTGGTACAAATTCTCAATGTGGAGTATAACTGTGATGTGTATATATAATGTACAAATAAATTACATTTAAGAAAAGATTCTGTGAAAGAAGCAAAGCTTTCAAGACTGACAGAGAAGAATGGAAACAATAGCTGGCACTATGAGAACTTCAACAAGCTCTTGGCTTTGGCTTCTCTGTGTGTGAAATGCCAACAGCAGTATCAGGACTAACAGGTAGAAACACTGGGTTCATATTTGTTTACTGAGATCTGAAGAGACTCTACTACTAAGTAGATGTTCCAGAAGTAATTACATAAGGAATATACATGAGAATAAATTCTCTAAAGCCTTTGGTGCTGTTATTGGTACACAGTAGAAGCTCTAAAAACACCAGAAGCCCCCTGCCATCTTCATCACCCACATCATCACAGTGTGCCACCGGACTTCTTGCCCATGAGGCCTTCCCCGGGGAGTCCAGGAAAACGTTACTAGAAGATTTACTTTATTCTACATCCTTAAGTATCTTAGACCTCATGACATAGTGGAAAGTGAGAAGATTCAAGTTTGCATTCAGCTTTGTCATGTGTTGACTTTGTGACCTTAGCAGGTACACAGTGTCTCCGAGGCTCTTCGTTGTCATCCAATGATGTGAGTGATAAGATCTATCACACTGAGAAATTATAAGACTACAGAGATAACATTCAAAAGGTGTGTAGCACCATCCCAGGCAAGCATTATAAATTCAGGAAATGTTAGTTCTGCTCCACAGGGATAGTTTAACAATGCATCATTAAACTACAATGTTAATGAATAGCTGAACTGTGCACTCCAGTGCTTTGGGATTTCCTTTAAGATACTCCAATAGACATACTCACAACTATCATAAAGAAGAAACAAATCTGTTTGTTTGACTTTGGTTTCATGTAATGGTCACATACGCATCCCCAAAGTGACACTTTTTCTGAAGCTCTTTATCTCTGCTGTGAAGAGAATGGCTGTGATTTTTTTGCTTCCAAAACTACCTACAGAAAACCTAAAGAAAATGTCTAAAATATGAAACATGGTAAGAAAATTAATGCTACATTAATGTTTTTCTTTATCAGAAAAGTTTGCCTTCTCCTTCAGGGATTCTCAGCATGCATTGTTCTTTTTATTCCTGAAACAAAAGTAATGGTTCAGAAAAACAAAAGGAACTTTAGAGAGAGACTGACAAAAGGAAAATTCTGTTTCTTCCTAGTCATCAGTGATTGTGGCTCCACATGCTATGGACCTCTGCTGACTCGTGACTTCCATAGACAAAGAAGATAAAATTTAGGGACCAGAGATTTAGCTCAGTGGTTCTGGCACCTGGCTCACAAGTCCAAGGTCCCTGGTTCGATCCCTGGTTACCATATACAACAAAACCAGGCATGCTGACTCATGCCCCCGGGCAATCAGTGCCACACACCACAAATGCTGGGCTTGGTGGCTCAAGCCTGTCATCCCAGCACTCAGGAGGCAGAGGCGGGAGGATTGCTGAGTTCAAGGCTTGCCTGGGCACCATAGTGAGCTCAGGGCCAGCCTGAACTACTAAGCGAGACCCTGTCTCAAAAAGAAAAAAGGGTAAAGGTTTTAGAGTTTGAGCCATAGCCCTAACATGAACCAGCTATAAGACTTCAGTAAATCGCTTACTTTTGAGCCTCCACTCTATCCTCTTTCATTAAGTCAAAGGAAAACCAAGCAGAATCAAAGGAAATGCAACCTCTGGAAATGTATTATTGCTACTACGCTTTTCAACCTATCCCTTCATTTCTGTTGAATTCATCCTCTATTATCAACTGTAATTGACTAACATTCTGCCCCCCATATTTTTAGTACTTATCTCATTGAATGTTTTATCATGAAAAATATAATTTGAGAAGTTTGCACAGATCCTGCTGTACAGCAGATGTTTAATTATTGCTTTTTTTTCTTTCTTTAACTAGTTGGGCTCAAAACTACAAAAACTAAAAAGAAAAAAATGTCTAATGAAGCAGCAAAGGAACTATCCCTTGGGAAACATAAAGAATATATTTATTGAGACTAAAACATGCTCAATAGAATCCAGCTCTGCTGCCTTACCCCTCTGATGAGATTTCCTAGGCTGTGTATGTAGCTCAATGGTAAAGTGCTTCTCTAGAAAGTGAGAGACCCTGTGTTCAATCAATTAGGTAAATAGATGGATCAAGAGAGACAGCCCAATAGATTGATGACTAAGAAATTCCCAGGATGACAGGGAGATACTAATTTATCTCAACCACCTGAATGGTCCTCCATCCTGGTGGGCCACCACCCATAAATTGTTGCCTTTTTATTTATTTATTATTTTGGGTGGTGATGGTGGTGGAGGTGGCATAGCCACCTACAGAGTTAGATCAGGTACAGTGGATATAAGGTAAGAATGCTAGGAGATATTTATGATTTATCCTTCCCACAAATAAAGAGGAGGAAGAAAAAAAAGAGAGGAAAAAATAAACATAAAAGGGTAACTTCCTGGGCCTCTCTTTCTTTGGGTTGACTATTTTCCCTCAAAACAAGATATGTAAAAACAAAACACAAAAACTTGAACAATAACAATAATTTAGAGCTATAGAATATAATTGCAAAGACAGAGATTAAACCTGCTCTTACAGGTCCCACAATCCAAAGGCAAAAATGGCTTTTCTAGTCCAGGGTAATTGCTGCTAGGACAGGAGGTAAGCAGAGTGCCATCACAATGCACAGCAAGGAGACATAATCCAGACCTGGATTTGGGGAGACCTTACGGAGGAAGTGGCATTTAAAGAAAGGATCAATAGGAATTAGCCAAACAGAATGACATATGGTATAAATTTGAAGATACTGAGTCACTACAACAAAGCAGCAGATCTACCCCAGTGAAATTTTACCCCAGTGAAATTACCCCAGTGAAAATTACCCCAGTGAAAAACTGGGGCAGAAGGGGAAGAGACCTGTAAGGTAGAGCAAGTAACCACATTTATACACCTAATGTGGGCACAGTGAGCCAACGATGCTTTCCTAAACAATTTAAGCTGCCTGGCAGAAGCCTGATGCACCTGTCTCTCCACAAATGATTGAACTCCTGGAGTTCACAAGTAGTAACAAATAGCATTTTCTCCTCCAGGTGTGTGGTATATTTCCCAAAACTTCACACCAGCCTACGTGCTGTTTTGCAACACACCCTTGCCCTGCTCGATCAGGAAGTCCAATGGAAAACCTTTCTTTTGTATCCAAGCTGCTTTTAGAAATATGTAACCAAGAGAAAAAAGAAAAAAGCAGATTGCTTCCTAGGCTGGTGGGAAGGCTGGAACCTCTTCCAATACTCATGATCTGGATGCTTCCTCTCAAGGCACCACATCGCAGAACCAGCTGCCATGCTGTGAAAAGCCAAAGGTACACAGATAGCATCATGACAGTCACAGCTGTGTACACCCTTCAAGAAAAATCAAAAAGCAATGGGCATTGGTCCAGAGAAGCTTTTGGTTGTTCCATTTTTCCAGAAACTGGCATTTCTTCCACCCTTGAAATTTTCTCATCTGAAGCCCACACACTAAGGAGATAGGAGTCATCCCCCAGGCCCTGTCGGGATGATTGGCCCACAGAGTTTGTGAGTCTATTAAAATGGTGGCTACTGTGTACCACTCAGGTTATGGTGACTGTTACATGCCAATAGATAACTAAGGCAGTCTCTCTGGCTCTGAGCCCAGGGCATGGTATGAAACAGGAGCTCAGTGAGGTTTTCAGGAATGGGCTGGAATGAAAAATCAAAGCACTTGGAGGGGCTCCATGTGTCCCTCAAAGCCATTTCCTGTCTACACAGTGAGGCACATTATGGATGATTCACTACCTGCCAGCTGCCTCCCACTCCCTCTACTCAGCACAGCCTTCAGGTATCACCCAATCCAGTTTAAAATAAACTTAAAGAAGGGACAATTTTACAGCAATCAAATTCTGTTTTCATAAATGTCAGTTCAGTGATGGCCCTGGGAACTTCAATGCATATGTTGATAGCACTGTGCAATCCTGTTACTGAGTTCTCCATGCATTTCCTCTGACTTATGCTAGGTAACAACCAGTTAATATGGGAAGATGTAGAAAATTAAACAATAAAGCCAGACTTCTTTTCAGAGAAGCTATAGGAACACAAAAGCATATGAGACAAGGTTCTATCTTCCCCCAAAGTGAGAAAATGCAGTGATTAGAAATCAGCTCTGCAAACTCCCAAACTTGGGTTCAAATTTCAGTTCTGCTATCTGATGGCTCTAGTAATTTATCTATGTTATGTTATCTCTTATACTGTCTCTCTTTTTAACAAAAAGACCAGTATAAAATTAAATCAGCTAAAGATACCTGAAGTTATTCAAGTATTTACCATTTTCTTCATAAGTACTTATATTGTTCTAAGCTTGGAGAACAAAATGATGAACAAATGAGAAAAGTCCACTCAATGATAAATAGAGAAGAACATTCTGGGCCAAGGGAATGTCAAAGGGCTTGCAGTGGGACAAAGAAGAGCAGAGAGGCCTGGGTAGCAAAAGCAGAATAAGGAAATGGGACTATGGTAGGGAATTTTATTTCCAAAGAAGCCAAAGGTGAAATCAACTACATACTTTTAACCCATATGGACTGTTACCCAGGGAGTGGAAAGCCACTGGCAGGCTGCCCACCGCCTTGTATATAAACTGCTTTGCACACTGTCAGGAATTTTATGCTACACATTCATCAAGGGGTGAGGCCGTCACAATGTTAGGGACTAGTGTCAAGACAGGAGAGCAGAAATGAGTCCTCCACCAGCAGCACATTTCAAGACCTATTCAGGGCAAGCGACAAGGGCAGAGGTGCAACTGTAAGCAACAAGTGAGGTTCTTAAGTCCTGTGCACACACGTCAGAACTAGAAAATGTTAAGAAGCCTTGCACAATGTCAGGACTTCTGTTCTCACAGAGAATGCATGGCTCCATTCACAAAAATTCAAGATGGGAAGGAGTTTGCTTTGCATAGGAAAACATCGCTTGCTTGTGAGTCACTGAATAAATGTGAGCCTAGTGAATCCATGGCCAGGGTTGGTCTTGTCCCTGACCAAAGATCTAGGTCTACTCTGTCTAGCAGCCAATAGCATGAGGTTATGAAGCCCTTCCAATGTGGCTACTGTGTATTAATATGGTTATAAATGTAAAATACACACTGCATTTCAAAGTCTTGGTTCCAAAACTGAGAGCATGAAGTATTTCATTAATAATCTGTATAGTAATTACATATTGAAAAAATGCTTTGGGTATGTTGCATTCAGTAAAAAGTACTAGAAGTTTTTATTTCACTATTTTCTCTCAACCTTTTTTACTGAGGCTACTAAATATTTTTAAATTACGTATGTTGCTAATATTATGTATCTGCTTTACAAAGTAAATGGTAAATAACTGTAAACAAGAAAAAAAAAACAAAATAAAGAATATCTCAATTTTTTTTCAATAGTACAGATCAAATCCAGGGCTTCCAGCATGCTAGGCAAGCACTCTGCAACTAAATTATATCTCCACAAAAAGTTGTAAATGGAATTTATCTTGAGAATCAAGTCAGATCAGCTGGTAGTAGTTGAATACTGTTAGGAAGGATTCAAGGCCAATTCCTAGCTCAGCAGAAAAGACTGGGATTAATTTATAATATTTTCCATGGACACAAGGTAAAAACGTGGCTCATATTAACTATTCTTTAATCACCCGCTGAGAACAGCAAGCATTAAAGCCAACATGGGTCCTCTGGATGTTGCTAGCAGAACTTCTTTCGTGCAGGCTGATGTCTAACCTATTTTTACACTTAGCCCTGTGCCAGTCATCTGGGTATCATGGTCCTCTTAGTAGACTGAACTTTCAACCTCTTTTCTCACCTTGGAAGCTTTGTCTAGATGAGACGTTCTCAAATTTTGGCAGGTATTAGTACCATCTGGAGGGTATATTAAAAACAAACTGTACCTTCAGGACATACTCGTAAGTGAAATAAATAGGTCACAGATCTGTAAATATCTCATCTTTTCTCTGGTATGAGAAACTAAAGATGTAAATGAGCTCTAGAATATATGGTAGATATTGTGAAATAGAAAATATTCAAAGGGAAATGGGGTGTAGGGGTAACAAAGGGAAGAAAAAATATGATGGTAATAAAAAAAGCTTATGATTATAGGGGTGGGGTTTGTAAGGTGGATGGTGAGTGGGAAAAAGTGAGAATTAAATTTTGTCATATACTGGTACAAATTCTCAATATAGTGTGTGATCATGATGTGTGTATATAATGTACCAATAAAGATTCAAACTTTAAAAGAACTGCAGGACCTCATTTCTACCATTTCTGATTTGGTTGGTCTTGCATAGGGCCTGAGGATTTGAATTTCCAGTGAGTTCTCATGTGTGCTACTACTGTTAGTCTGAAAACTGCATTATGAGATTCCCTAGTCTGAACCAGCTACTGGAGATTCTCAGCCACATGTTAAATTTCCTGGGAGAGTCTTAAAACAAATTAATGCTTAACTTCTAAAAAGACCAGCTCAACTGAATCAGAATCTCAGTGGTGGGGTTCAGAAACAGATATTTTAAAAATCTCCTCGGGGTTGAAGAGAAATGCCTGGTCTTTGTATTTAAACCTCCTTACTAGCTAGGTGATCCAAGAGATATAATGAACAAAAAGCAACCAAGCCTCTGACAAGCAGGCAGTGAAGTCTTTACGATCCACCATAGACAATCTCTGAACCAAGGTCAATCCTGGGGGCTGGTGAGTAAGTGAAAGGGTAGATGGAGTCTGGGGAGGCTGGAGACCATGGCGTAAGGTGGGACCCCTAAAAATGTTTCCTAGTAGCCGGCACTATGGATATTTATGAGTCCTTCACCAGTGTTGAATAGTCAGAAAAGGTCAATCTGAGTTTAGTCCTCGTCATGCGCTTCACAGCTGAAGAAGCACTGGAAGCCTTGCGAAGAGCCCTGACATTGTGACTGTCACTCAGCTCAATAGGAAGGAAATCTGAAGGAACAGAATGATCCACATCTGTGAGGCTCCCCAGGAAAGAAACATAATGGCAGCTATCATCCAATTCTATACAATCCCAAAAGCCAGGAACATCAAGTGTAAACATTATGATTGTTTTTAATAAAAGTAGGACAAATCCCAGGAATCTAAAATATGTTATTGATTTATTTATGGTACCCAAAACAAAAACCAACAAAAAGTCTTTAAAACCTTTCCTGCCACTCAAAACAGTAAAAAAAGAAAAAAAAATCAAAAACGTGAAATGACATTACTTTTTACCTATAAAATTTTCTAGCATTGGTTACTTTGCTGGAACACAACTCAAAACATCACAGTTCCTTCCCCTTATTTCTAAGTTTCTGTAAGACTCCCACCTTAACATTCGGAAGAGAGTAATTTTTTCATCTCTACTGATACTCTCCACTCATCTTAAATGCTTTTTGATAGTCTGGTGTCCAACGGAATATACTGGCTGGGTCTAAAAGACAAACCATCCTTCAAATATTTATGGACTTCATTTTTCAAGATGTCTGTAACAAGATACTTCCTTTCAGCCATTCTGAACATGAGCTCTGCGTTCACACAGATCTTCACTGATTACCCAGTTTCCACTCATTTGCTATGCGTTTTTGTTCTCTACTTCTGACTGACTTGAGTTTATCAAAATATTTTAAATTTATATTTCCCCATTCCAAACGCTTGGAAAAGACTTTTATCCTTGGGTAAACTAAATCAATAATTTGCAGCATTTCAAATTGTCCCATTTCAAGCTGGGAATGTAACTCAGTGATAGACACCTGGCCTAGCAGAAAAGAAAGAGAGAAAGAAAAAAAAATACCTGATTTGATTTGCCCATCCCATGCAGCTTTTTGGATTTTGACATATTACTTGTCATACACTTCATGTTAAAAAGAAAAAAATGAAATAAACAGGATGTACATTAGAATTACATGTGTTTTACCATTTAAGTGTTGTTTCTTTGTTATCACTTCTCGGTGATAAATGATTTAAAGGCATTGATTAAACTCTTACAAAACCCTGTTATTAAAGACACAAAAATGCCCACCTAACCCTTCTCTTGACTTAGGAAAATGGATGAGTGTGTTTGTGCTTTGCCCCAAAAAGGAATTAAGACCCTTCAAATGCTTGCTCTCATGTAACCTCTGTTGACCAGACTGTTTAGATGCAAAGGGATAGCCATATCCCCTTCTAGACATTACCTTGTTTAACTTTCTACTATGCTCTGGTATAGCATTTAAATATCACCCTACTTCATAAAATTGACAGGAATAACTAATTTGAAATATTTGTCCCTAAAAAATATACCCCTTTACTAACCAATGATTCAATAAAAATAAAAACATGAACATAATATGATTGTGCAGATAACCATGTACTTTGGAAATGAGAATATTTATGATCTAATATTCTAATTTTCACTATTTATTACAAACATACACACACACGATGTGCTGACTTCAGTGGCAAAATACATTAAAAACTCAGAAGACCAAAGAGTGTTCACTTTGTCCAAATTTACATATTTGAATGTATATTCAATTAAAATTTATGATAATTCATTAACATACAGAATGATGGATTTAGCCATCCTGCTTCCCTGAAAACTGATACATCTTTTTAAATACTCAAGATGTGAGTCAGACAAAGTGGGGTGAATATAGCCTAACCAAATATGTGGGGCTTACATTTCATTCTCAGTTGAATTAAATTTCATTGTGCTGACATCCATACATTATGAGAAAAGTTGCAATTAAAAGATAATACACAGATCTGGGATTTAGAACAAAAAATCATAATTATTACTATATAAATAGGAAATGGAAATACTATGAATATAAACTATCTTAAAAGAAAAACTTATTACTCAGCACCCATCTCAGGAACTAATACTGCCTAATGTCCCCACACTAGTTTCTGTAATCAAATGATAGTTCAAGTATTATATTTTGTGTTCTTTTCATGCCTCTGATATATGATCTCATAAGTCCACTTGAAATATATAAGCTAAATTAGAACAGGAAATGACCTGATTAGCTAAAAGGTAAAACAATTTCAGTGGCGTCTCAGACCACTGTTTAGTACACGTTTACTTTAACATTCATTTAATAAGAAATCCAGGAAGCTATCTGCTAGAGCTTACAAGTCAAAAGTTGCTCAAAGGAAGAAGGAATAAAGTTGGGGCCCCCATCTTGGAACTGTTAGCAAGCATGTATGAGGAGATCCCTCTTTTCCATGCCAAAGCTCATTGGGGCCTATAGCTTTTCCACCCATTGTCATCCAAGGTAGGATCCACCCCTGAATCTTGGAACCAAAACAACACCCTTGACTGTGGGTGGGCCCCAGAAGCTGCCTTGATGCCTGAGTCTTCTTTTATGCTACTGGTTGTGTGAGCAACAATATTGTCTACCTTATATTCTTTCTTACATCTAAGTGGATTTGCTACTGGCTGAGATTATGTCTTCCAAATTTGCTTGACTGTACAACTCAAAGCCCATTGTGTTATTCAAGCAGTAATTGAGCATCTTTCCACTATCCACATGAGAGCCATCTGGGCCTCTATTTTCAACACTGCTAAATATGGCGAACAGTATCTGAGTGCAAAAACAGTAAAACATCTCTCTTTTTATAGTCACAAAATTCTGTGCATCTAGTAAGACCAGAAAAAAAAAGACCAGCAGACTCTGATTATAGCCAATATAAACATTAAAAAGTTAAACGTATCTGTAACTTGTTACATTTAGTACTGATAAAGCTGGAAGCACTGTAAGAGGCATAACGAGACTAAAAGATTCCAAGTAATTTGCATCCACCAAAATTGAGAAAGGTGATACATGTAAACTGCCACTGGCCCACTGAGTAGATATTTGTACCATTATACATAATAATTATACAGGTACATGATTCATCTAGACTTTGATGAGACTTGTGAGAGGTGATTGCATATCTTCTGATCATTATTTTCAGTGCAATACTTTGCCAAGGAAAATGCACACTGTATACTATATGAAACAAATGGTAAATGCAGAATTTGTAGGAACTGATGAAGCTAATAAGTAATTATAAAGCAAATAAACCCATTGGATAAGCCATTGGAACCATGGTGTTCCAAACTTTAGAAGCATTCTAACAACATCAAAGTAACTTACAAGATACACATAACAGATGGAGATTTATATCAGTACATTAACTCCAGTGTTATTTGTAATTATAAAAACTAGTCAACAGGAAAAAGCATAAGTGAATTGTAGACTGTTCTTTCAATGGATTTCCACATAATTAAAAGGAATAAAGTAGAGCTATATACGTGAGCATGGATACATCTCAAAAACTTTGAAGAATGAAAGCAAGTGGAAGGTGGATATATGTAGTATGATATCACTTTTATCAAAATAAAAACATTTCCAAACAACAACATATTGTTTATAGATACATGGATGAGCAGTAAAAGATAAGACATGTATGAAAGTATCAAGCCAGAAACACTATTACTTCAAAGGAAAGAAAGAAACAACAAAATACAAGAGGGATACAGAGGCATTTCGATGCTATGGAAATCTCTTCTTAAAGAAGTATTACACAGCAACATGTTAAGTTTGATAGAATACTCTGATGTATACAAGTTTTATTACATTATTTTCTAAATTATTCTATGTGTTCATAATATCTTGAAAGTCATAAAAATTATTATTAAAAGAAATGGAACTACGGAGTCACCAAAAAAATATCCTGGAAAGGACTCTAGAAATACTCAAACTCAGATATCCTGGGTCACAGAGGCCCCAGGGCAGCTAAGCGGACGCTCAGGCCAGCTTCCTCTATTCTGCACAGCGGTTCTCTGCCTATGAGCCCTACAATATATTGCACTTTTACTTTTGGCTATTTTTGGGTGAATGAAATTTTCTTTGAGCATTAAATTTAAAAATTCCCAGTTCAATAATTCCTTGATCTCTGGATAACAGCCCTTGTAGCCTTTCAGCATTAAGTATTTCAAGATGGCCAGAAAAGCAAAGGTGGGAGAGAAAAGCATTGAGCCATCGGAAAGTCTTCACCTATCCATGCCAGCAGGAAAAGGCCAAACAGAAATCTGCAGTGGGAGCCCTGCCCACCTGCAGTGCGTGGGAAGGACGGGGCGCAGTTATTCTTAATGGAAGTAGCAGCCACCTCTCTCAGGGCTCAGATGTCGGCCTGCTTTTCAACCAGCATCACGAGAGGGTTTTAGTCCCCAGCACAGAGGAGACACACTCTTCGTCTCTTTCCCTAAAATGACACTGATTAGGGGAAATACGTAACCAGTTAGGCTTTGACTTCCTCCATAGTTGCGTGTTTCTCCTTGGCATGCCTCGCTGTCGCAGCACCCGCGAGGACACTGAACAGTTCCCAAAGGAGGGGAAGGAGCCAACTCTCACTGAGCACTTCCGTGCAGGGCGGTCTCCGGGAGCCTCGTTACTCCAGTCTCAACCACCTCTGGAGCCAGGTATTGTCATCCTAGTTCAGAGACAGGAACGTGCTATTCCAAGGTCAGCGAGAGATCCAGGTCAAGACGTCCATTGAAGTGCAAGATATCCGCCTGAAATCTGTCTCGGTTTTCAATCGCACAAGGCTTCTGTCATCTTTGGCACTTTGTGGCTTCAGGCTTTTTCATTTGAAAACTGGATGGCTCCGAGGAGCCCATCTCCTATGCTCCGTGATTCTCTGAATAAAATGAGCTGTACCCACGGGGTAACACAAGCGCAGCCAATGTGGGGAGACGGGATCACACAGAACCCACAACAGACAAGAGTCAGCGCCCTTGACCCAAAATGCCATGAGAAATTGATGGTAAAATGCCAAATACTTGAAAGGGAAGCACTCACTGCTTAGCAGGCTGGTCAATCACTCTTCAAGCCCACCAGGGAGAAATTTTTGTCCTTAAGTGTGGCTTAGATTTTATGTCTCCTGAGCTCAGACTCCACACAACTCAAATCTCCACAGTAGTTACCTGGCTATCTTCTTCCATCCTTTTCTATCCAGCCCCTCTCACAACCAGAGGGAAGACAGACCGAGCATCCAGCTCTCTCACCTCTTTTCCACTCTTACACCTTTTCTCCTTGAAGCCCTTTCTCTCTCTCGAGGACCGGCTCCAGGCTCACCTCCTTTGTAAACTCTGTCCTCCATTAAACGCAGCAGGCTCCAGGGACTTCAATGATTAGGGATGTCTTTCTCTTTGGTGTGCAAAATATAGAAAAGACGGGAATTTTACTTTCTATAACTAATGTGCTAGATATCGTGCCAGACTCTTGAAAATATAATTACATCCATCACAATCCTGTCAGGCTACACATTATTATTCCTTCTTCTTTCACTGATGACAAAACTGAGATTCAGCAAAATTAACATCACGGCAAAGACCACACACTTGGCAAACCAAATCAATCTTCATGGAAATCCACAGCCAGAGTGCCAAATCCAGAGAACGGAGTAGCACTGTGTAGAAATGCAGACCTCTGTATATCTCTCCCCTCTTCTACATAGGCCAAATAACTCCACTGTGCATGCCCTTTGTTTCCAAAACAGGGAAGTTTGCACTCCTGCATGCCCAGGTAATATAAAAATGAAACTTATTTTTTTCAAGTAAACAACATTAATGTTGACTAAGGATATTGGGCATGAAAACAAACACATTATTCTTTCCTTGAAACCAACCACACTGGGTCAGCACACAAGCCCTGCTTGCCACAGCTCGATAAAGACTTAACAAGACTTGGAGTAAGTCCAGGGAACAGCAATTAAAATACCCTCAGAGATGAAAAGGGCTGTCTTAGAAGAACAAATGAGAATCAATCCAGACCCCTTAGGTTTACCACGATATGGACTGAGAACTGTTGGATTCAGGGTCTGTAGAGACACACAGAGATAACGTGAGCATGCACATACTCAGTGTCACTGACATTTGCTGATTTTGGATCATCCACCATTCTCCCTCTTCTTACTGGCATCTGAAACTCCCATCAGAAACTAGACATGGTTCACTAGTAGGGTGAGTCCAGAACCCTCTTCCTACCGCAAGGCCTTGGGAAAGGGGCTCTCCTGTCAACCGAACCCTGTGACTAACCCAGGACCAGACAGCTCTGTCTTTCAACCTTGAATCTGAAAGTTCTGTGCACAGAAGCAGTTCTGCTGAGGGTTGTCCACACAACCATCTTTGGTGTGAGATCGATCCTTCCTTGTGTCCTGCACTGACAGTCTTACTTGGTCCCAGTCTCTCTATACAACTTTCTCCGTCCTGTGCATGAATTCTATGATCCCCACTTAGGTTTGTCCTCAATTTAATTTTGTATAAATTAGAGTGAGCTACAGATATCTCTTTCCCAAGAAACAGACTTTTTCATCAAACTCAGACATGGTACCACCCCTCTACTAGCACAGTGATAAACAAGGCACAAGCTAAAAACCAGAGAGGAGAAAAATGACACATACCAGGTGCCAGAGAGCCTTATACCTACTTGTACATTTAGGTCTCCAAACTACACAATCTCGATTTCCCAGACTTAACCTGAGGCTTAGGACAGCTATGTAGCTTGCCCAGATGAAGCAGTAGAAATAAGGGAAGCTGGAATGAAATTTAAGGTGTTTCTAGTTAAATCATACAGAATTCTAAATTGAAATGAGCAATGTTTGGACTGTTCATTTGTAAACTTAGAAAATGGACATAAGAAAGGAAATGTCCTTTTACATCATGCTAGGTTGATTCTGTAAAATGTAAGCACTATGGATAGACAGACGGATGGTAATGGATGGACAGGTGGATGTGTAGATAGACAAAAACATGCAATACAATTGGGAGAACTAAAAGGAGACAATTCCTACTCGATTAGCTGTAAGGCACCAATAACGACTGATGGTAACAATAAAACAGAAACACTACTGTATCTGAAGTCACCATTTGAAGATGTAACACATATTTAACCTATGTCACGTATACAATATTTTGAATATTATGTTGGGAAGAATGAAGTCATTTACAGGTCCCTTCACTACTAGGTGACTTTAAACTTTCCCTGTCAACTGAGTCTATGCTACTTAGCAAGCAGGACTTCACTCCAAACAAGCCCCCTGAGACCTGTGGGTCTAAGAAAAGAGTCACAGTTATAGAGCTTCAGATGTTTTCTCTTCTTTTGGTTTGAACTAATGAACTTATTTTCTTTTACCTTCCCTTACTTCCCCTCCTTGTGTCTGTGCAAATGTAGGACTAATTACCTAACGCTATTCAGCTCAGCACCACAAGCCTGACTCCCAGCACATCAGTAAAATGAAAGAATGGCCAGTGGGTCAATGCTGACCCCACCAGCAGCATCTATTATCCTCTGACAGGTAACGTGGGAAGTCAGAAATGCTGCCATCCAACGGAAAGCACCCCAAACTGTGAACTAAAATCACAACCTGCCCTGGCCCTGCTGTTGCAGTGCTGTCTAACAGACCCAGATCGATGCCTTCACTTCCTTAATTAATGATCATCTCATCAGGGGAGCAGGATTGGATATTGTTTTGGTCTTTGTAAAACTTTTCTGCAAATACTGAAGCTCTCCAGAGTGCTCACGGAGATATAACAAGTCTTTACCTTGAATAATGTACTCATTTGTAAGTTATCTGCTCAACTGACCTATGAATGGATATGAAACTTATAAAAATAATTTTACTCTTTAATGAAATACTTCAAGTATCACTTCTGCAATAACAATTTATTGTGCACCTACTACATACATTCCACTAGGCTGGTCCTTGAAAGAGGTCTAAATCAGGCTCTGTTTCAGAGAATCTGTAATTTAATGAAAATAATTCCCAAAAACTGGGTAAGATTTCACCTACCCAGTACAGGGGGAGCAAAATAATATTCGTCAATAACATTTCCCTAAATCTTGCACACATCTATTTACTTGGAAATTATGACTAGTTGTGTTAGAAGCAGACTCTGAACACCACACCTCTCTCTGGCCAGCTGCTCCCTATCAGGCGCTGTCCCAGAGGTGCGGGAAGGAAGGCTACAGGACTGGGGTGATGAAGGGAGTTCATCCTTATTGGTCCCTTCTGGGCCTGCAATGATTCTCCAATCCAACAGTGACACTGTGTTCTACAGCAAGACCTGATTCCCATCCGTAGCTCTCCCGACAGGATCAGAACCCTCCTTGAGGAGTCCCTCCACAGGACCTGGCCCCTGCAGGACACCCCAAGGCCTGCAGACAGCAAGTGCTCGCCTCAGACTCTGACTCCAAGAATGTGAGCCTGGATTCCACACTTACAGGGGTGACAGTGTCAGCGGGAAAGCGAGCCCCTGCCTCGTGCCTCTGTATTGTGGTCGGCTACACTGACAGTAATAGTATCTGCTTCATGAAGTGTCTCGGAGAACTGGGTCAACACATGAGATGGGATCAAAATCTATAGTGAACGTTTCAATTAAAAAATGGCTGCAGTAAAAGACTCTTCACCATTACTCTCCCTCAAAATATGCCCAATGTTCTTGCTACTTTCTAAAGCAGTTGTGGGATCCTTTGGGAATGTCTTTAGGAGGTATAATAAAAAGTGCAGTCCAGGCCACTGATGAGCACCATCCCACTGGAAAAAAATAGATAAAAAGGTGTGTCCTCGTCTGCCTGATTCAGCAGATCTGCCACATGGATTCTGGGTTTTCCCCAAAGTGAAAGCGGTTCAAGACATCAAAGCAGCCACAGCAGTGGAACCAAAACAGTTTGAGAGGCGAACACAGAACTGTGTCAGAAAATGCCGAGAGGGACAGGACACTGTGCTCAAAGCAAGGCCTGTTCTGAAGGGACGAACGCGGCTTCTCCTGTAGCAGCATTCAATATTTAAGCATTAACTAGAGTTTCCGATCCGCCTCTTCCGTAGACCCACAGGCTGACCCCCGGTCCACAGAAGGGCAGTTAAGCACCTGACTGCAGCTGACAGAATGTACTGCTTACTTTTAAAACCACACTTTGTTGCCGGGGTAGGAAAGCGATTATGGCCGCAGCAGAACTGCATTTTCTTCTATTTAAATGAACAGCTGATGTTTCTATACTTTTGCTTAGCTTGTAATTGAGAGAAGACAAAAGAGGACATGTCGCCCAACTCAACGTCATATCCTATGTCAGGGGACTCCGAACGGCGTGGTGAGCACAGAGCCCAGAGACACAGGCCTCAGCCACCGCGAAGCCCATGTGCACTGCTGGCATGACACAGTGAGGAGGGGAAAGAGTGATCCTTGGCTCGGAAGTGGGTCCCAACTCCCTGTGGCTACTGGCTGCCTCGGACACTGCCGCACACTTCCGGTCCTCTGTGGGGACACGCGGCCCAGGCACTCAGCGGGCAGCTCCTGCCCTCCTCTCGGCAAACGGCCCTGGATAAACGCCTGCTCACACCTTGTGCCCCTTCTGCTTCTCCCCAGAAATACAACATGGAGTGTTGCTCATCCTCACATATCTGTCATATAAAAGCCGGCAGATTCTCAGTGATGACTAATAAATTAGTTTTAAAAGGTCTAAAATTGCTCCAGCTCCCGCTATGTTACCTTGGAGAGACAGAATGTTCAGCTCACCAGAGAAATGTGAAATTTAATAGAGAACAGAGGCGCAGGGGTGTGACTCTGCCTCCGAAGATGACGCTGGGCATGGGGTACTCAGCCTCCCCATCAATGGGGACAGTGAAGGAAGGGCTAAGACTCAAGACTCACCTGAAACGTGCAGTTTTCTGAGCTGTGAATTTTTTAAAACAACATGTTCATTCGTCCAGGTAACACATGGAGAATGGATTCTTTAAAAAGTGCTGCGCGGCGGCTTGCCTGGGCACCTTAGTGAGCTCAGGGCCAGCCTGAACTACAAAGCGAGACCCTGTCTCAAAAAGCAAAAAAAAAAAAAAAAGTGCTGCGAACTTAGACAAAGTGTTAGTCAAAGCGCCTCCAGCCATCGACGCTCTAGGTCTCAGTCCAGGGAAGGGACAAGAAAACTTACAAGTGACAAACAGAACCCAGTGCAGGACGCACAGCCTAAACTCTTCTGAGAGAAAATTCAGAGAAAATGGTAAGCCAGAGTGTTCGTGGCTCAGCCAGAAGAAGAACAAAAATTTCCCTTCTTGGGCCAGAGGGTTGGCTCAGTGGTTCCGGCGCCTGCCTCGCAAGCGTAAGGACCTGAGTTCGATCCCCAGTTACCACATATAATGCTGGGCGTGGTGGCTCACGCCTGTAATCCCAGCACTTGGGAGGCAGAGACAGGATTGCTGAGTTCGCGGCGGCTTGCTTGGGCACCATGGTGAGCTCAGGGCTAGCCTGAACTACAAAGCAAGACCCTGTCTCCAAAAAGCAAAAAAAAAAAAAAAAAAAAAAAAAAATTTCCCTTCTGAAGTGAACCTTAGGTGCCTCCTAAATGTAAATGAACAGAAATGAGTGATTTATTTCCACAGTGATTTGCCAACTCATTTTCCTCCACAGAAAGGAAACAGTCTACCGCTACCTGACACTGTGCTCTGATTGCTCAAAAGCCTGCTCGGGGGGGCCAAGCAGAACGGCTCTCCTCAGACCCGGGAGCAGCGCGGAGCCAAGAGAATCCGCACACACTAGGCACCCCAGATGTGAATGCTTCTCAGTTGTCTAAGATTGCTTTCAAATTAACATTTGCTGGTTTGCACAACAAAAAATAAAGCTACTATAATCTCTGATGTGGAAACAAACACAGATTTTATTCTATTTTGTTTGATTTCTGTTGGTTTTCCAGGTGGTGGGATACAAATCAGAGGTTATGCAACATAGGTTAATTTGATTCTGTAAGGACAGCAACACATTTCTAGAGCATTGTTTCCTAAATCACGTTTCTGCAAACTAGCATCTGAGAACTAAATCTAGCCCTTAGTCTAAATCTGTTCCTGCATTGTGTGTAAATAAAGTTTTATTGGGATACAGCTGCACCCATTTGTTTACATATATTTTGTTTGCAGTTTTCCTGCTACACTGTCAGACTTGAGTAATCACAACACTCATATATTATGGGCTGTAATGCCTAAAATATTTACTATCTGTCCCTTTAAAGGAAAATTTTGTTGACTCTTATCCTACAGTATTACACAAATACTGTCCTATAGTTTGTTCGCAAAAGTAGATGGGATAAATCTACTCCTAAGTGCAAATATGGGTACAGTGAGCAAATAAACATCTATCCCTTGAGTGGTCTTTCAGTTGAGGTCCAGTGCAATCCTTGTGTCTAGAAATTTGGATGGATGGAGTGTCTTTGCCCTTTGGATTTGCTTAAAGCTGACCGCACTGATGCGACTGGCCAAAGGTTAACAAGACTAAACAAAAGCTAAAACTCGGGTATGTGCATTTTGAGGCTTGACTTACACTTCACTTTGCCATGAAAATTCCCAGATTCTGCTCACTGACACTTCAAGAGGTTGAGAAGTCTACATTGGCAGATTTATGTTGTAAAGTAGATCCACCCCAATAGCTGCCAAGTGGAGAATAAATTATTTTTTTAAGTTACTGAGTTGGGGTTGATTTGTTGTACAATTGTGGCAACTTCTTTCTCCTCCAAAACCCTGACATTCCTGTAAATGCTCTGAATAAAAGCTCTTTTCTCCCTCACTTTATGTAAAAATATTTTACTTTTTCAGGACTGAGCTCCAGCCCAAATCTTTCATAGCAGAACCCTCAACTGATTAATTGATAATGAGTGAGACTATTTATCACTGACCTCCTGTATTGCTGGAAGGCTAGAGTTCATGGGCAGTAAGTTGACTGCTCTGTAAAGCAGCTGGGGGGAATCTGAGAAGTCTGAAAAGCTGCATGGGTACCCGTGAGTACCGTGGTTCTTCCCTGCTCCTCTCCAGAGCCTCTCACTGCACAAGCTGAACGTCTCCAGCATTTTCCCCTCTCTGCAAACAAGTTCCTCCCTTCCCACATTTTCCCTGCAAGCATATAAACCTCTACTTTCATTTACATGATATTTTCCTCTAAATTAAATTATTTTTCTTCTAATGAACTAAGTGTAAGAGGAATACTTTAAAATTGAAGAAGTAAATTTATTTGTTATCTGTGCTTAAATTGTTCATTCCTGCTCAAGCACAGGGCCCTTAAAAACATCCAACATATCAACATCACTTGGACTTTCAATGATGAAGAAAGGGAGTCTTCTGAGTGACTCCATAGCTGATTTCATCTGTCCAACTACATTCAGTCTCTTAAAAGATAAAGATCAAATCTCCTGAAATATTTAGTGACTGGTGGCCTCAGGCGAGGCTAACAGTATTTCCTTGAAATTCTGTGAAACAGTGTGGAAAGGAGAAATTTTTATGATGGAAATAGCACCATGAAATGTAACATTTCTGTTCTATATCAAGAATTTTTAGTAACTCATATTAGTACCTAAGAAAGAATGCTGTACAACAAAGAGAACAATTTACAGAATGAAGAGAACCCACCGAATGGGAGGAAGTACTAGAAATCATATATCAGGTGAGTGCTCAATATCTAAGTAGCACAAACTGTGCAATAATAAAGACACAGACAACCCCATTTTAAGTGTACAAAGGGTCTGAACAGAAATATCTCAAGAGTATGTGCTGGCCACAGAGGCCAGGAACATGTTCAGTGTCACTGCTAATCATGGAAGTGTAAACTGTGCTATGTGGTTCTCAGTGTAGCCTCTTAAAGGCATAGGACACTAACATCAGGAACACTGAGGGACCCTGAAAATGATCTCTGGCCTTCATGTTGGATCTTCTCAATATTGACCTCTGTGGAGTAGCCTCCAGAATCAGCATTTTCAACCAATTCTCTGGATGTGATTGTACAACATGAAGTTTGCCATTCCCTGACATGGTGAACTGTTCATTAACCCTTAAGGAATCTGCAGTGATTGTCAAGTCAATGGACTAAGGAAAAAAGCAATGGCAGTGAGATGTGTCCCCTGAGGGCATCTTTCTTATTGCACCACATGATAATAACTCTGCTTCTAGGGCCAAAAACCTGTTTAAATTATGTGTCCCAGGGCAACTGAGTCTCGTCCCGGTGCCACTGCTAGTTCCTGCACAAGTAGGCAGAACACGCTGTGTCCCCACCTAGGGACTCATATTGCCTGGCTTTGCGGGTGGAGCTCTCAGGCCTCTGAACTGCTCACCCCGTTTCTAAACCCAAATGCAGCTCAAGTGTCTAAGAACTTTCGGTCAGAGCCCACAGTGTCAGAAACTCACATTTGTGCCGCCACCTAAACTTAACGGTTGGCAGCACGGAGCAGAGAGGCCAGAGCCTGCTCCACACTCACTGACTGTGACGCGAAGCGAGGCCAAGAGCATGAGGATGTCTGACTGGCCTCTGTCTCTCTCGTTAAGAATTGTCAAGGTTTCTCTCAATGTCTGAGGCAGTTAAAATGGAAACAAATTTTAAGGCCTAAAAGTGCCTTGACTTCCAATTCACTGGCAGTTATTAATCACTGAACCCCTTCCTACAGAAGCGGCCAGGCCACAGCACCGCCGGCTCAAAGCCTCAGGGCCAGCTTGGCTCAAAGAAGCACTGCGTAGCCCCGCGTCACGGGCCTCAGACTCCAGGTGCAGAAGACAGGCAGACTCTCCAACTTAGGCCTGCTCCGTCATCAAGGCCTTCCAGACGATTTCAACTTCAACAAAGCGACTAGGGAAGTAGTAAAGAGAATTAAGAGTGCTGTGGACCCACACCAGCTTCCGATGACTAATACATTCATTTTGTACTGCAAACACTCACTAATAAAAGTTAATTGAAAGCGAGAACAAGAAAAGGCCCTAAGGTTATGAACAGGATGGCTCAGCAAGTGGTGGGGACAGAATCACTCAGGTGGACCTGTACCTCAGTTAAGTCTCAGGAACCCACAAAGCAGATGAAAAAGCCCATGACAGTCGTTTCCCTCTCAAGACAAGCATCCATCCCTGGAACCAGCAGACAGGAAACAGCAAGGTATTCCAGTAAGTGAGAAAAGGGACCTTAGCAGCAAAGACGATGTCACTTCAGCAAGCATGATAGGAAGGGTGAAGATTGTTACGGAGGGAAACATGGACACTTACATTACATAAGCAAGAAAGGCCTGTGGACAGAAGGCCTTGAATGCCAACCTTGTAAACCAGAGTAATACCATACAAAGCCTGAGCTTTTTCACTGATTATAACAGCAGTGATCTTGAGGAGGTATTATAAAACAAATCTCAAAATTTAAATATGCACAGAGATGACAGTCCCATTATCATGGAAATCTGGAGCAACTTGTCAGTGTACTATGTGAGCTTCTAAGAATATATTTAACCATTTCTTGTGAAATGTTAAATGAAGAAAGACTGGTATTTATCTGGCAACTCATTTTTCACCTTAAAAAATGAGAAATACATAGATCTAAATTCATGTATTACTTTTGTGGATTACTGTGTAATTCTAAATTGGGCTAATTAAGGACATTTTCCAACTGATTAAAATTCACTAAGAATGAGAATAACAACAGGAAACATTTACAGTGATTTAGTATGCTTTGCCAGGATCTCTTCTTATAGCACTTTGTATGAGGATATAACACGTGTGCATTCATAATAAAATTGAACTCTAACACTGATTCTCAAGTTAGAGAGAAAGACAGAGAGAGAGAGAGAGAGAGAGAGAGAGAGAGAGAGAGAGAGAGCGCGCAAACATGAAATTGAAGAATGGTTAGAAATGAAAATTCAGCCATGCAGAAAGACCCAGAAAGCAAACAAATGAGAAGATGTCATCTCTAGGTGCTAATGGGGGTAGTAGCTCACAAACACCCAAAGAATGCAGAATTAATTTAAAAAAAAACCTAAGTAAATAAGTACCTCTTCTGCACATGAAAGAAGGCCAGGGTTCCACGGCTTTCAGTGTTAGACAGTGATCCTAGAAACTAGAATTTCATATAAGATTTCTGCTGTTGTTGTTATTCATAGCTTGGAGAAGATTTTCAACCATCTTTCTGGGAGCTAGAAAATGAGTAGCATGTGATTCCCCACTGTTCATAATTAAGTACAGAGATCTGGAATAATTCAGTTATCCAATGTCAATGAAAATGAATTCGGTTTAACCCAGTCATGAGATCTGTTTGTTCACTGCATTTCAGTTCTGGTTTGGGAGCATGGGCAGTGGAGTTCAATAGTGGGGGTTAACCGCATACAATCCACCGCTTCTTATCTAGTCTCTAACCCAGGTTGAGGAACTGCTGGTGATGTGGGGTTCTAGGTATCTAACACATCCACAAAATTTACATATCTTGTGAACTGCGACACAAAAGAACAAACAACAGGTTTAATCCCACTACCCTTGAATGGATAGGACGAGCTATCCTGTTTCTCCCTCATTTTTCCCTCCTCCAAATCCCCTATTCCCCCATGGCTTTGACATAACTGTAGCAATATTTCTCTTTCCTCTTTCTCTGTAGTCTTCCCTTCACTTTTGTGATTTGTGATGATCGAAGACACATTCAGCCAACTACTTGATGAGTTGGAAGTGGCAAATAACCAATCTAGACCATACCACTCCTTGAACTTCACATAAGTCAGCCACTGTAGTTTAGTTATTTACAATGTATCCCATTTCCCACTTACAATGGTACCGGGTGCTATGGACCATGGGAAAAAAGCGCCTGCGGGTCATTATACATAGATTTAGCAGACTGCCATGCATGTGCTGCAGGGTGCAGGATTTAGTAAGCAGGGACTCTTTGCTAAGGTGTCTAAATACCTCAGCTGATGAGAAGTCCCTATCACTACTGATTAGTGTATGAGCTACTTAATGTCCCCCTCTCACTTCCGGGGATGGGTCAGTTTAGATGAAAAGTAACCATGGCCACTGGATGCAGTGGTGAATGTGACACTGATTGGACTCTAATGTTGGTACCAGAATCTTTCCCCCAGATGATTCTGGACAAAGTTTTTCGCTTCTTTGAACTGTGGTTCTATTTGCAGGAAAATAGGGAGAATAAAGGTAACTTGGCTGCTTCCTTGGAAAGGTAATGAAGATTAAACAAATGAGTGCATAAAACCCATTTGGAAGAATACCCTGCCTGTAGTCACAGCCATAGTCGGCATAATCATTAAAGATGCAGAGCACATACTACTTATTCTGCCTCTTAGAATCTGCCCCAAACCTAAACGCGTACGTTTACTGGGTCAGATCTTCCATCCCTTTAGGAACTAGCACCTGTGCACTCACTCACACACATGCACATACACCCACGCATGGCTCTGGGCATCCAACAGTAGTCAAGTTACTTCATACTTACTGAACAGCACCCTGCACATGGTAGGCACAGCGCTGAGCATGACATCCTTTGTTTATGCCTTTGCCTCTTGAGAGATGCAGAATGTGTGCAGTCTCTCTTGCCTAATACATAATTCGCCCTCAATTATCTGCTGAGCTAAACCACAAGCAGGAAAGAGGGAAAGTTCTACTTTTTCCTGAAGGAGTAAGGAAAAGCATCAAGAGAAAAATGGGTATCCAAGCACAGGAGGGGTTTGATAACCAGGAGATAGAGAAAGTGCCACTCTCCCTGTGCCAAAGTACATAAGCTGTGAAACTAGAAAAGAATGAGAAAATGCTCAAAAAATCTGAGTGAAATGTATTTTCCTAACTATAAGAAAACCAGAGACCCAGGAGCCAGACTGATATGTCCAGCAAATATGTTGAAGAGTCTATAATTTACCTCTTCCCTCAATGGCCTCTAAAGTCAAGTCTGAAATCTACTGTTTGCCTCCTACTGTCAAATAACTCATCCAAACAAGGACTCCTGGAGTAGAATGTGTCTCACACCACAGACTTGTGCTACATATATTGTTCAGGGAACTACAGGTAAATCAAATTTTTATAAATCCAATCAAATTTGAAACACATACAGGGAGCTAGCCATTTATGGAGAGCCTACAATGAGTTCTTTTGTAAAGTGAATTAAATATATTAATAGAGAGACTCACATTCTACCACCCCTACCATTTCTCAACATGGATTTTTAGAGAAAATTCTAAAAATATCGAGTCAAAGCACCAACACACACACACACATACCCCTTTCAATAAGTCAACTTTGGGCTGGAGATTTAGCTCAGTGGTTCCAGCGCCTGCCTCGCAAGCACGAGGCCCTGAGTTCGATCCTGGTAACCACATACAATGCTGGGCATGGTGACTCATGCCCACCAGCCATCAATACCACATACCACAGTGCCGGGCATGGTGGCTCACGCCTGTCATCCCAGCACTCGGGAGGCAGAGGCAGGAGGATTGCTAAATTCAAGCCTTGCCTGGGCTACATAGTGAGCTCAAGGCCAGCCTGAACTACAAAGCAAAACCCTGTCTCAAAAAAAAAAAAAAAAGAACTTTTACAACCTCTATGAACTGCCAACATTAAAACATACCCAGTTTCCCCATCATTTTACTCAGAAATTGTAGGCTAAACTGAATGTTGCTTTTCAAAAGGAATTTTTTAAGAGCTGTATTTCTAAGAATATACAGAAATAGCTTCAGCCTAATAAATTTAACACAGTCCAAGGGATATAGTAAATTCTCTATAAGTGATCTTTGCAATAAAATCACCATTAAATAAACAGAAAACATGTAAAAGTAGACCCTGAAACTAACTCCTCAGGAAAGGTTATGAAACATCATTAAGATAAGATACATAAACAAACCTAATATAATACATAAATATGCCCGATGTGGCCTGAAATAATGGCATTGTTCAAAGCTTCAAAGGTTAAGAAAGGTAGTGGACTTAGAGATGAGATCAGCCTAAGATGTGGAGAAACCAGAAAGGGACCCTGCAGAACTAGTTCTGCTACTGTGCCTTGAGCCTGGCTGGCTCAGTGTGACTTTGTCCCCACAGTCTATATTCTGACACGGGAAGCCAGAAACTCTAGGAGAACCACGGGGAGCTCAAGAGCTTAGATGACAGTGTAGTCTCTGGATGTGGTACTGTCCTAGAGAATTTCTACTGCTTTAACATCTACTACTACCGGGCCGGAGGGTTAGCTCAGTGGTTCCGGCGCCTGCCTCGCAAGCGCAAGGTCCTGAGTTCGATCCCCGGTTACCACATATAATGCTGGGCGTGGAGACACGCCCACCAACAATCAACTCCGCATACCACAGTGCCGGACGTGTTGGCTCACACCTGTCATCCCAGCACTCGGGAGGCAGGGACAGGAGGATTGCTGAGTTTGCGGCGGCTTGCCTGGGCACCATAGTGAGCTCAGGGCCAGCCTGAACTACAAAGCGAGACCCTGTCTCCAAAAGCAAAAAAAAAAAAAAAAATCTACTACTACCAAGTCTAAAATGTTAGATTTGAAAGGCTCTATAGACATATACAAGGCAGATTAGCACTAATGACTCTGTAGGGTTAAATACATAGGACTAAAAAATAATCTTTGGGAGCAACTGTAAAACATCCTTCTTGGATTTTCAGAATCCCTTTCCCAGTGGTTGATAGCTAAAAACAAAGTTTAAATACAATTATTTAAGTTTTTCAAGACCAGATAATTGTAAACCACATTACAAGGTTCAGAGAAAGTGCAGAAACATGTAAATGTGATTTAAAATGAAAGTTATAAGAAAAATACTTTATTTTTCTTGTAATAAAAATACTTTACTAAAAATGATCAGTGCAAAAGCAATAGCAAAGCACTAAGGTGATTAATCTAATTTAGAGAAAAATTGGGACTAGAGACTAAAGGAATCCAAATTCACAACCTACAGCCCCAAAAGACCTCTATAATGTTCAATTTAACATAGGAAACTTGAATTTTGTACCAAAAGAAATACTTTGCAGTAATAAGATAGGTTTCCTGAGGATAAACTTTCACAGCTTATACATCCTAATTCAGGAATGCCAACAGACCAGGAATTTTAAACAGGGAGGCAAATGTTACACTAAGAAAACCACAAATTGTTCAAGAGTCATCAGCAGCTTGTATAAATATTCAAAAACAAAAGAAGTACAGATAGCATTAAAATTCCTCACAACATAGATGAGCTCAGTTTGCCAAGTGAAAAAAATTCAATATATAATAGGGTCTATCATGCATTTAATCAGATATACCATAAAATGTTTATATATACATAAAAAAGGCAATGTAGATGCGCTAGCAATTCAGCAATGGTTATTTCTGATGAATGGATTAAAGTAAATTTTCTTTTGTAGATATACTTGCATTATATTCATGTTTCAGAGTAAACTTATAAATAAATCTCAATCAGTAGACCTAAAATGTGCATCAGTTTTTAGGAGTACTACAGGAACTGTCATTAAAATCTAGTATGGGTCTAGTAGAGTCTAGTTATTAGAGTTATTAGTTATTAGAGTCCAGTTACTAAAGACTAGTAGAATTAGCGATTTACAAAACATAACGCTTCTGAATGTCAGGAGAACATTGGATATGCTTAAATGCAAATCCTGACTGAAGGGCTGACCCAATGTCTGGGGTGATCTCTGAAAGCGGACAGGTGCCCAAAGGTCACTGCGTGGTTTACATGGAGATGTCTGTTTTATAATGATCAGATAAGTGTGCAAGCATGATGAAGATGTAAGATAATAGAATGTAAGTCCACTCAGATCCTTTTTTTTTTTTTGAGACAGGGTCTCACTTTGTAGTTCAGGCTAGCTCTGAGCTCACTATGTAGTCCAGGCAAGCCTCGAACTCAGCAATCCTCCTGTCTCTGCCTTCTGAGTGCTGGGATTACAGACGTGAGCCACCACGCCTGGCAGTCCACTCAGATCCTAACAGGTCAAAAGGATGGGAACACATACCAAAAGTTATAGTTATATATAAATAAATTTGTCTTGTGTTTTATAAAAATAACTATACACACATGAAAGATGATAGAGATAGACAGACAGACAGACAGATAGATAGATAGATGTATATTTGTATATCTATACATTTGTGTGTGTGGATACACACTGATATTCACTCAACAAAATGTTCAAGGAAGCTTGCAAAGCTGCATTCAGGGAAAAAACAGCAATATCACCCACCTGATAAATGTAACAGAAACTTTTTAGTTTTAGTGTTTTGGAGGAAAAAATTGTAATACAGCAGTATCTTGGCTTAAAAATGCTCTGTTTGCAAACAATTTGCTTCACAAACAGAAGTATTTGACAAAATTTTGTTTTCAGTTGTGAACTCTGCATCAAGTGACACACATGACCTCAGCCATCTTTCCTTTGTAAATACAACCTGACCATAACCATCTTTTCCAGCATCGTGAAATGGATTAAATTCATGAAGCAAAGCGCCACTGTCTATTGTTGTACAGAACTTGGACATATGAGACTCATGATCTGTCTTCAGTTGAATTTCAGGATTTTTAAAAATTCTCCATGTCTCTCCCTCTCCCTCTTGTTGTCCCCCTCTTTGTCCCCACCCTTCTACTTGCCTATCAGTCTAAGTCTCATCACAGAATTGAGATGAGTAATGTGACAGAAGGCACCTGAAAGGAAAGAATCACCAGCACCCTGGAGCATGTAGGTCTGTCATTATAAACGAAAAAAAAGACAAATTTTCCATTCTCTCCAATAGTGAAGTCTTAAGATTATTCTAAACAGTCTGTTATAAATCACATGTCCAGCCATGTGTTAAGGGT
>PVIC010018841.1:0-31189 GCA_004025085.1 Thryonomys swinderianus
TTTACTTTGTTATCATTTGAATCTCCTTCCAGACTACAAACTCCATGAGGATCAGTTCCTAATGAATCTTGGTCACCAATGAATTCCTACAGGCTTCCAGGCACATAGTAGACATCAGTGAATGTTGAATAGACAGTTAAGATGGATGAAAGGATGGATACCTAGTTGATGTCAGGCCTAGCCTAACTAAACAGGATGAAGTAAACAGGCTACTTTCAGCAAACAATGGCAGCTTATCAGTAGAAAAGGCAAATGGGTTCAAAACAAAGTGTACAACCTGCCTGTCCCCCAGAAGTCCAGTGATTGTCTACACACCTCAGCAGACTGTTCTTCGGCCTCCAAGTCTTCACTACAGCTTCTTCAGTCCCTCCAATACCTATATTAGCTTGATTTTGTTCCTAGTTAGTTGCTAAGATCTCTCTTCTGGTGTCAGCTCATCCACCATGGACAAAAGCTTTCCTGGCCAGCAGCTAGATTTAGTCTCTGTTCACTAGAATAATCTTTTTCTCCCCCTCACAACAAAAAGTCTAGTTTTTGGCAAATGGATTCATGTGAGCCATCTATAACAGTCTAGTGATGGACATATATGTAGATGCATGCATGGATGGGTGTGGGTGGGGGGATAAAAGGATACATGAGTAGCTGGGGACTGGGTAGAAGGGAGGATAGAGGGATGAAAAGATGCATGGATGATAGGGTGGCAGGGTAGAGAGACAGACAGTGGGTGGAATGGAATATCTGAGTGGATATCCAAGAGCACTAGAAGCTTTGGTTTCTGAAAACCCGGACTTCTAGCCCTGTGGTCTTGTTCATATCTGGATCCTCTTTCCTCTGACCTTGGGGTGCAAGTGTGTGTAGCGGTGAGTGTACAGAACAACATGGGAAAAGTGGGTGTTACTTTTGTTTCCGCACCACAGAGGTCAATGAGTCCAATGACAACGCTCGGTCTTTCTTGCTGAAGGAGAGAGCGCCTTTGTGTGAGCTGCACAGGCAGCGTCTACTCGTTTGTTTGGTTTCACAGCTCTTTGAGTCAGGTTGCTCACTGGCAGAAGCAGGTGACCTTTCCTCCGAGCTCTGGGCCTGGTGCAAAACTGGGTGTGCAGCTCCCTCTGCTCGGGCTCTGCTTGTGCAGCTGCGTCCTGCTGAGCTTTAGGTCCCACTGATTCCCTTATTGTCAACACCTGTGTGCATGGGAGACTTCGAAGGAAGGAGTCACATGCAGCTGGAAATGAGAGCAGGGAGAGGCCCGAAGTTCACTGGGACATCAAGTCCCCGGTAGACCAAGGTCACAGTAAGGCCACAGTGACCCTCTTTCTGGGTGACCACACCTTTGCCTCAAGCTTTGTGTGCTTCCTTCCTCTTCACTCTAGGACCAGCAGCCTGTAATGTGACCCCAGGGCTTTCCCAGGCTAGGTCTTGGGAAAGTGGCCTTGAGACAGTCTGCTGCCCAGCTGGAGTGTACTTGTGTGGGCCCTGTGGCCCAGCTGCCTTCAATTGCACGATGAGACCAGGCATACCTGGCAGAAGACCTGTGCCAGCGATCTAGGGCATCAGGAGACCCAAGGCATGGTTTATCAGTTGTTTGTTTCGCAGTTTTACTGGGAATTGTACCCAGGGCCTGGTTCATGCTAGGCAAGTACTGGACTACTCAGCTGGATCAAGTAGGAAATCCTTGAGTTACTAGGGGCATGGCCTTGACAGGGGATTGTGGGGTCCTAGCCTCTTCCTTTTCCTCCTCTGCTCCCTGGTCTTTCTTTTCTTTTTTTTTTCTTTTTGAAACAGGGTCTTGCCAAGTTGCCAAGGCTGGCCTTGAATTTATAATTCTTCTGCTTCGGCCTCCCAAGTAACTGGAATTACAAATGTGGGTCACCATGTCCAGCCAAACACTGTTTTTTGTTTGTTTTCTTGAGACAGGGTTTCTCTTTGTAGTTCAGGCTGGCCCTGAGCTTACTATGTAGCCAGGCAAGGCTTGAACTCACAGCAATCCTCCTGCCTCTGCCTTGTGAATGCTGGCATTACAGACATGAGCCACCATACCTGGCATTGTGGTATGCGGTTACCAGGGATCGAACTTAGGACCTTGTGCTTGTAGATGCTGGATCCACCGAACTAAATATCTGGCCCTCTACATCATCTTCTAAGATCCCACCACTGAATTTATGAGTAAATAGAGGACATGGAGGAACCCATCAGGCTTAGAGACCCGCCATTGGAGTGGCTCTGTCACACCCTTCACCATTCCACTGGAGGGCCTCCCTCAGTCTTGTGACCAAATTTATGGCAGGAAAGGGGAATCCATCAAGCAAAGTTCTAGTCAGTTCCAGACTCCGGACTCAGTGCATTGTCCCTAGGGCCACACTGAGGAATTATAGCTATCTTTCAGTCAGGGACTATGTTGACCCACAGATCTGCACAGCTGTCCAACTCGAACTGATTCTGGAGTTTGGAGGTTGAATTCCTCCCAAGGGTACATATGTCAAAGGCTTGGTCCTCAGGGTGATGCTGTTGGCGATGGTGGTGGGGATGGAGACTTTTAGGAGGTGCTGTCTAGTATGAAATCCTTGGTTATTTGGGGTGTGGCCTTAAAAGACGATTGTGGGGCCGCAGCCCCTTCCTTTTCCTTCTGTTTCCTGGTCTTGAGGAGAATGGTTTTGGTATGCCATGTATTCCTACCCAATATCTTGCTTCATGGACTACAGCCCCCAAAACTGTGAGGCGATAGAAACCCTCCTTTACAAATTGGTTATTTTAGTAATCTTCTTACAGTGACAAAAAGTTGACTAACACAAGCAAGGATGAACAGGATAGATATAATGTCTTTCTCATGGAGTTTACCTTCCAGGAAAAAAAACAATCAGTAAATAAGAGAAGTAATGCATAAGTAATTTCAGGGAGTAACACATTCCTAAAACATGTATTTAGAGTGAAGAGTGCTATTTTGGAGGGGTGGGCACAGAAACCCCTCCCAAAATGGTGGCTAAATGAAGCCCTTGCTATGAAGGCTTTTAGTTGTTCATTTGTTGATTACTAGCTACATTCTACTGCTCAATCCATCCACATTTCCTGGCCATATAAGCATGTTTCCTAGCTTGCCTGCAGACAGATTTCAGATGTGAAGTAAGTAAAAGGTGTTAGATAGAATGCCTTTTAATTTCCTTAAAAGAGGAAAACTTGGGCCGGAGGGTTAGCTCAGTGGTTCCGGTGCCTGCCTTGCAAGCGCAAGGTCCTGAGTTTGATCCCCGGAAAGCACAAACAATGCTGGGCGTGGAGACTCCGCCCACCAGCAATCAACACCGCATACCACAATGCCGGGCTTGGTGGGGAGGCAGAGACGGGAGGATTGCTGAGTTCGCGGCGGCTTGCCTGGGCACCATAGTGAGCTCAGGGCCAGCCTGAACTACAAAGCGAGACCCTGTCTCCAAAAAGCAAAAAAAAAAAAAAAAAAAAAAAGAGGAAAACTTGACCCAGAGTTTTTTTGTTTTTCTTTTTTTTTTGAGACAGTGTCTCACTTTATAGTTGACCCAGAGTGGAGAATAATTTTGCTGTGTCTTCCTTCTTCTTGCCTATTAATGCACCTGTGATCATGGACTTTCCCATCAGGCCTGGGAGCTGGAGCTCTGTTTACTCCCTTAACTCTGAGTGCAGAACAAGACTAGGGATCCAGGAGACTCTGTGTATGTCCTGCACAGTAAAGGTGCACAGGCTCGAAAGAGAAAAGAGGAAGGAGGCTTTCCCTTTTGAGGCCAGGGCTGTGAGTGAAAGGAGTGCTTACAAGAGTGAGCATGTTATAAATTGTACCAATAAAGAATTTTTTAAAAAGTGAGCATGCTTTGGTGCTTGCTGCAGACTGACAGCACCCATCTGTCTAATGCCTGGCCCTCCATGCCCACACTGTTTGTAAGCACTTCAGAAAGACATAAGGAACCTGGGTCCTGTGCCAACAAACCATTATCACCTGGGACTCCATATCTCTAAACTTTCTACGTGGGAGGTAAATAAACCTTCGGCTTCCTTACAATGCTATCATTTGGGATCGTTCTTGTTAAATATAACTGGCAACTGACTCAGATGACATCCTGGGTTTTTAAGATGAGGAAACTGAAGCTGAGAAAGGTCAGCACCTCTCCTGAACTCACATAACAGAAAGTGAAGGAGTTAGGACTTGAACTCAGGACTGCAGAACTTTGAGTTCTGAGTGTATCTCAGTCTTCTTGGCTAGGAGCAGGAGGTAAGGAAAGGAGTAAGCTTATGGCACCAACTTTGAGAAGAACAGTGCTGACCAGATATGGGGCTGTGGCCAAGAGCTTGAGAATTCACTTTTCAGACTTTCCTTTGTTGGCTGTGATTCGGACCCAGGCTCCGAAACCCCAGCTCTATGGCACACATCTTCCTGTAGCAGGCCTCCCCTTGTAGCTTTCTCAGCACACCCCTGTAAGACCCTCACTGTAGCCGCACTTGGTGACCTGCCCTCCTGGGACCCTCACTTGGAACATTCAGGCCCTTTCCTCCCAGTGCCAGGTTGAGCCAGATGAGACCAAGTTAAAAACCAATGCAAGGACCGTCATGGAAAAAGATGTCACTGATGACCAAGGTGACAGAGAATTCGAGAGGCCAGGTCGAGTGGGGGGCAGTTCCAGCCCACAAGCCAGAGCCTGAGTCCAACATTCAAATCTTCCTCACTCCCTGTTTGGCTCCCCTGACGCACAATCCTTTACACTTTCCCTGAGCTGTGGGGCCCGTGGGAATCTTTCCCCATTTGGAGGACTCTTCCTTGTGGAGAAAACCCAGGGGGAGGTAGAGACCGGACAAATTCAGCAGACAGATTTGTGCAGCTTGCAAAAGATATTTCAATTCCTCTATGGCCCGCGAGACGCATCAGTATCACAGCTCTACACCTTTGCTGTGGTATGACGCAGTACTTTCAGTCCAATTTAGTACCGCCAGCTCCTACCCTGCAGATTGCAAGGTGAAATGTCACCTCTTCAAGAAACACCCACAGGTCTCCACCCTTAACTATGCACAAGCGCTCTCAGTACCATCACACATCAGAGCCCGTAGGTGGGGAACTCCAAACACTTGTCCACTTGGAATGGTCCAATGCCAGCCACATCCTCCATTCCTACCATGACTTATTTCTCAGCAATACAGAGAATCTGAGTCCTGAGACACCACAGTCTAGGAAGCCTGTAGGGAGGCAGGGGCCAAATGAAGGGAGCCAGGTGTAATCTGATTCCATCCATCATTAGTGTCCAGGACAGGCAAATCCAGAGACAGGAAGTGATTCCTGGTTAGTGAGGGGAGGGAAGGAGAAAACAGGGAGTGAGTGCTAATGGGTACAAGGTTTGTTTTCGGGGTGATGCAGTGTTCTAATAGTAGCTCATAGTGATATTTGCATAACCTTGCAAATATATAGAATTGTACCCTTTAAATATTTAAATATTAAAGGGTTAAATGTTATGGCACGTGGATTACATCTGAATAAATGTGTTTAACAGAATGTTACTTGGCAAAAGAGGTAATTTGGGACACATATGGGTATGCTGTGTGTGCAGCCCTGCCCTTGTGTGGTCCTCATTTTTAGAGACAAGCTCCGAGAAAGCTGGGGCTGTGTCTACCTCATTGCAGCCATATCTCCAGGGGTAGTTACTGATGGAGTATTTGTTGGTCGAGTGAAGGAGTCCTGGCAGTCCTTCCTGTTGACGGATGCACAGGCTAAAGTCTCATGGGATGAGGGGCTCCTCAAGGTCTCAGCTTTCCGTTGCTCTGTTTAGTGACTTCAATTTTATTCTCCCTCTGTGGTTTTCCCAAGTTGAAAGTCCAAAAACCACAGGCCAAGAGGAACCGACAGACTGCTGTGGGCTTAGCAGATATGTGACAAAGATAAATGAGGTTGGGGGTCCCAGTTGAGTTAATAGACGCTCACTTTCTCTCACAGCAATGGATGGTGTGTGGCCTTAATGCCTTGTCACTGCGAGGACCCTGCCTCTGTCAAGCTGGTGGCAGATGCGGCCACAGGGAAGGGAAGTGGGGGGTCCCACCAAGGCAGGGCCTGCTGCGGGAGCTGGCTGGAGGGTGCAGTCACCAGGCCTGGCCCCATTTCAGCAAATTGCTCCTCAGTGAGTCAGCTGGCTTCCAGCCTGCAGAGCAATGGGGTCCTTTGTGCTTTGAAGAAATTAATTATGCCATATGGCAAGAAAAGGTGACAAGATTGATAGCAGAGGCAGTGGCAGACAGATGGTCCTGAGAGAAATGCAGATCTACGCAGAGGTGTGTGTGTGTGTATACGCGCGTGTGCAAATGTGTGTGTGTGCATGTGTGTATGTGAGGGCATCAGGGAAGAAAAGGATTCCTGGCTGGGACCCAAGGTTTGCCCACTCTTTCAAGACCATCGATCACAAAGCTGTTCCTTTCTTTCTGCTGTGGGATTTTTAATTTACTCTTCTGTCTTTGATGGACGGTGAGAATTAGGCTCTGCTGTCCAAGGTATGTGTGTGGGAGCAGAGAGAAATGTGGAGAGGAGACAGACAGACAGACAGAGAGAGACACACAGAGAGAGCGATAGAGGAGGGAGCACAGGGAACTCTGGAGGGGACTGACACCGTGTTCTGGGAGCCCTAGCTCCTTGCATGCTAAGAGCTTCTGCCTTGGGCAGCCTGAGCCCACTCTGCTACCAGATAGCAGTCATTACCCCTCCGTGCAACATGGACCACAGGCCCTGCGTGACCAAGGCAGAAACTCTCCTTCCCTACTCTTCACCTCAGCTCTGCCTGGAAGGTAAATCTTGCTTTTAGAAGGCACATGGGGCCATGTTACTGGCCCTTGCTAAGGTCTTCCTCCAGCCTCTTCCCAGGACCCTCCACTGAACTCTGCAGGTTTCCCAGGATTTCTGTGGTCCTGACCGGGGTTCATCTCCCACACTTCTCCCAGACACATACCTAGATCACATCTGTCATCTGCCTCTATTGCAGATGCTGTTCCCTAGATCAGAATGCTTTTCCTTTCCCTGAAAATTTCCATTCATCCCAGCTCTCAAGTCTCTTCCTCTGTGGCTCCTCTCTGATATACTCAAAAAGAATTACCTCGGGCCGGAGGGTTAGCTCAGTGGTTCCGGCGCCTGCCTCGCAAGCGTAAGGACCTGAGTTCGATCTCCGGTTCCCACATATAATGCTGGGTGTGGTGGCTCACGCCTGTAATCCCAGCACTCGGGAGGCAGAGACAGGAGGATTGCTGAGTTCGCGGCGGCTTGCCTGGGCACCATAGTGAGCTCAGGGCCAGCCTGAACTACAAAGCAAGACCCTGTCTCCAAAAAGCAAAAAAAAAAAAAAAAAAAAAAAAAAAGAATTACCTCTACTGTCCTTTAGGATGTTACCAAAATTTAAGCCTTGCTCACTGCTTGGATTTGATAGGCCTGACTTCCCTCCCAGGCCTGAGAGCTGGAGCTCTGTTTCTTCGCAAGCACATCCGGGGCTCAGCAGTAGTCCCTGCTTGTGGCTTGCACAGCAAACATGCACAGGCCTGAAAGAGTTGCAAGAAGGCTGGGCTTCCTACTCTAAGGCCAGGCTGTGTGTCCAGAGCAGAGCTTATAGGAAAGAGCATTCTTTGGTGCACTGAGCTCTATGAGCTGTCCTTTGGGGAGATCTGAACTACTAGAAGGACCCTCTGGCATGCAGGACCAAACTATGTTGTTTTTAAAAAGCAGTCACTCAGCGCTCAGCCAGAGCTGAGAAGGTCTATTTAGACAACTGGCAGGAGCTTCCTCCTGTATTAAAACTTGTGTCCCCCAGTTTAAATTATTTGATCCTACAGAACTCACACATATCTAATCTTTCCTTAAAGGGGCAGCCTCTCCAGGATCATAAGACAAATATTCTATCTCCTTGTTCTCTACACTCTACCCTTATCTCCCCTAAACAAAGCATTCCAAATGTTCCCAACTACATCTCACAAGGATGCTTATAAGATCTCACCTTTGGGCCAGAGTTTTAGCTCAGTGGTTCGGACACCTGCCTAACAAACTCCCTGGTTCAATCCCCAGTAACCACACACAGTAATACTGGGCGTGGTGACTCATGCCATGGGCAATCAGTACCACATACCACAGTGCCTAGTATGGTGGCTCATGCCTATAATCCCAGCACTCGGGAAGCAGAGACAGGAGGATTGCTGAGTTTGAGGCTTGCCTGGGCTACACAGTGAGCTTGGGGCCAGCCTGAATGACAAAGCAAGACCCTGTCTCAAAAAAAAAAAAAAGAACAAAGTTCAATATTCCAAGCATTACATCATCACCTCCTTCATTTGGATCCTAAACATTTATTAATCTGGTCTAAAAAGGTAGTAGTTTTTGTAGTCACAACAATGCTTTCTTGATTTACAATGGAGTTTTCTCTGAACAAGAATCCAATTGCTTTATTCCTTGAGTTTTTGTGAAATCCATGTTATTACTTGTGCCATTTTAAGACCTATGTAGAAAGTTTCATATTTATCCCCTGTAAATGTCATCTTCTAAGATCTGCCTTCTAACTTCTGTTTAGATCCTCATTCTCAAATCCTTCATATTTTCAGTCCCTCATGGAACTCGGCCAATATCACACAGTTTAGCATATGACCTTTGTAACGAACATGTGATATTCTTTCTACTCTGCATCTCTTCTTGTAATCAATTTTGTCTTGCAAATTCCCTGCCTCGTTCCTTACAGAAGAACTTTAGATGGAGTTGACACCACTTGCATGATGACTGTGTGACCAAGGTCTGGCCAATCAGATTCAAGACCATCCCTCTCACTGATTGGTTGATGAATGGACACATGAGCATCTGGGATACTTGTGATGGTAACTTGAATGGATTAAGAAATGCCTACTGAGTTAGGAGAGCACAGTTCAAGCTGATGATTGATGATTGACATATAGGCCACTATCTATAGAGAAGGGAAAGCCCATCTCAGATGGGGTGACACCAATCATACAGGCTCATAGCCTGGATGGAATAAAAAAAGAGAAAAAAATGGAAGTGATTTTTTTTCTTCTTTGGAGCTAAAGACTTTGCCATTGCCTTTGGACATTCATCTCCAGTTCCTTCAGGCTTCCAGAGCAGACTTTTCAGCCTTTCATCATAGACCCTTCATCTTTATAACACAGACCTGCAAAAAACTGCAGTAAGCTCCAGGTCTTCAGTTTTCAACTGGATCCTCCATCTCTCCAGTGCACAGATGGCCTTTTTGCATCTTTTCACCCCTGTTTCTGCAGGGGGTGACCACTGTAAGCCTACTTAGTAAATCCTTTATACACTATGCACAGTTGATATTAAATTCATTCCTCTAGTGAGCTCTAGTCATCTTTGACACTGCATTCCTTGTTTCAGCTTGTAAGGACTGGAAACAGGGAAGGAAATATTCTACCTCCCACCTGGATGGGACAGGAAGGCAGACAGCCTGGACTTGCTGGGAGCCGTCTGGCTGACACACACAGGGCCTGGGTGAGGGCACAGGCAACATTCTGGGATGCTTGGGAGGCAGAAGGAATAGGGAGCGAGCCGGGGCCTGGTGACATCCTCTGAGGAGGAAGTGCTCAGTGAAAGCAATAGGAAGGACCCCCAAGGGGGAAATCAGGAAAGTTGACAAGTGTCTTTTGTTTCCTTGAAGATGTAGCCCCAATGAAACTGGGAAAATAGTGTGGCATATTCAATTGAACACTACAATCCAGAAATTGCACGGCCATAGGCATATACCCAACAGAAATGTGGACATGTGTTCACCAAAGGCCCTGCAGAAGAATGTTCATGGCAGCTTCATTTTCCAGCAGACTACAGGGGGAAGGATAGACGGGGAAGGGGGATTGATCATGTGCTCTTCAGTGGTAGAATGGGTCATCAAATTGTAGTATTTTCCTATAATGCAATACTGTACAAAGATAAATGAACAATGACTCCACATAACAACATAGATCAATCACAAGCAAAATTCACTGTGAAAGAAGCCAGTTGCAAAAGAATGAGCATCGAAAGATTCTATGTATACAAGGGTCAAAAACAAACACAATCGGGCCGGAGGGTTAACTCAGTGGTTCCGGCACCTGCCTCGCAAGCGCAAGGTCCTGAGTTCGATCCCCGGTAACCACATATAATGCTGGGCGTGGAGACTCACGCCCACCAACAATCAACACCGCATACCACAATGCCGGACGTGGTGGCTCACGCCTGTAACCCCAGCACTCGGGAGGCAGGGACAGGAGGATTGCTGAGTTCGCGGCAGCTTGCCTGGGCACCATAGTGAGCTCAGGGCCAGCCTGAACTACAAAGTGAGACCCTGTCTCAAAAAGCAAAAAAAAAACAAAAACAAAAACAAAAAGAAAACAAACACAATCTATGATGAGAAGACCAAGGTTGTTCTCCGTGGGCAGGATGATGACTGCAGAAGGCTCAGGGAGAAGGGGATAGAGGGCGCTGTGGTTCTTGGCTTCGGCCTGGTTCCAGAGATGCATTTGTTTTGTGAAAACTCTTGGTGGCATCGGAACACTTAGGACCCATGCATTTTTTCTGTATGTACATTAGCATTTAATAAACTTTTACTTTAAAAAAGTAACTGGAGGGCCGGAGATTTAGCTCAGTGGTCTGGTGCCTGCCTCGCAAGCGCAAGGTCCTGAGTTTGATTCCCGGTAACCACATACAATGCTGGGCATGGTGACTCACGCCTATATTCCCAGCACTCAGGAGGCAGAGACAGGAAGATTGCTGAGTTCCAGGCTTTCCTGGGCTACATAGTGAGCTCAGGGCCAGCCTGAACTACAAAGCAAGACCCTGTCTCAAAAAAAAGGAACTGGAAAACATTCAGACATTTCTAAGTAAGGAATTGTCTGCAGCCTGGGCCTTCAGATGCCCCTGCAGACACTGGGGTAGGGGAAAAGCCAGTGTGTATTTTTTAGAACCAGGAGCTGAACTTCATTTTTTCCTTATCCTAAATCTACACTGAACTTAGTGGACAGGAAACTGTTGTACAAATCCAAGACAGTTGTGTTTTCTTTTCTCCTGGACAAGTATTTGGAAAATCATGTCACCTCCAACCATACCACTTGTGATGCTTGAACCATGGGGACAGCTGACTTGGCTCAGTCTGCATTTCACCTGCCTCATTAATTCACTGGGGACACAGTAATCCCCTGCTTTTTAAAACCTTATTCATCTACAATGAGATGTACACATATCAAGTGTAACAGCTTTATTAAGTATAACAATTTTTTTTTGTTTGTTTTTTGAGACGGGGTCTCACTTTGTAGTCCAGACTGGCCCTGAGCTCACTATGTAACCCAGGCAAGCCTAGAACTCAGCAATCCTCCTGCCTCTGCCTCCGGAGTGCTGGGATTACAGGCCTGAGCCACCACGCCCAGCACTGTGGTATGTGGTATTGATGGCTGGTGGGCATGAGTCACCACGCCCAGCATTGTATGTGGTTACCGGATGAACTCAGGGCCTCGCACTTGCAAGGCAGGCGCTGGAACCACTGATCTAAATCTCCGGCCCAAGTATAACAATTTTTATATATATAACCAGCCTCCAATTTAAGATGGTTCAATTTAGGATTTTTTCTTTTTTGGCTTTAAAATAATGCAAAAGTGAAATACATTTAGTAGAAACTCTACTTAAAGTTTTGAATTTCAGCCTTTTCCAGGCCTAGTAATACACAGTATGAGTCTCTCTTCAGACACTGAGCAGCAGTAACCATCCTCAGCACTGTGGGCTACAGTGTCACTAGGGGAAAGAGCGACACATTATAGCACATTGTGTTGTTAAGTTACGGTGTTGGGTGGGTCAGAGGCATTCAATATTTTCACAATTTAAGGAGATTTTCAATTTACAATCAGTTTAGCTAGCTGAATGTATCCTAAATCAAGGACCATCACTAAGGATCCAAGAAACTGCTTCCTGGGATCAAGATCCAGAAAATCCTTCTGTCTCCATCATCAAGTTTCTTCACACACTTTCCAGCCCAAATACTCCCTCAAATGAATGCCTTTGTTAAGTCTATCACTGCAGGTTAGTTTTTGTTATTTCAGGATTTCAAATAAGTGCAGTCTAACCTACTATCTTTTGACTGGCTTCCTCCACTCAACATAATTTCTATGAGATTTCTCCATATTTTTATGTGGGGTGATGGTTACTCTTTGTCATTGTTGATAGTCCTCTGGTGCAAGAATACATTACAATTCAGTAATTATTTTATTGTTCTTTATTTTGTGGTACAGAGGGCCTGGCATGTGCTAGGCAAATGCTGTACCATAGAGCTACATCCCCATCCCTTTTTATTTCAGGACAGGATCTGGCTAAGTTCCCCACACTTCCCTTGAACTTATGTTCCTCCTGTCTCAGCCTCCTGAGTACTGAGACAACAAGTGTGCACCACTGTACCTAGCACAATTCGGTAATCATTCCTAAAAACTGGATGTTCTGTTACTGAAGAAGCTGAAGCAGAAGGATTGAAAGTTTAAACCTCTGTATCCCTGTGTAGCTGATTTCAGGAGGCCTTAGAGAAGAGTTAGGATTTCCATTCTTTCCAGTGGCAAACAGGTCACCCCACCCCAGTTTTGGTGAAGACCATGAAGGAAGCTGGAAGTTAAATGCCACCCAGTAATGACAAGAAACCCACTTTCCTCAGGTGACAATAATAGAAACACTGGAATAGTGGAAATGTCTCCATTTTTCTGGCAGTAATTAGGCAGCACTCACACTACTCGTCCTGCTAAGTCAGCACCAGAGACAGGCATGAGCACGGAAGCTGCTTCTCCAGCTGTGATCCTTGTGTTCTACATATAGAGCACAGCACCAGAGTCAGTCAGTGTAGCCTATTGTTTACAATGTTGGACTGAATTTTTGAGACACAAAGATAATATTATGTGAAGTTTGGGCATTAAAAATCAGGTATGCTTCTGGGAAGTGCTAATCAGTACCTGTGACACCTCAGGGTGAACATAAATCACTAATATTCCAGAAGACCTCCCAAAGGAAGTGTTACTAAGTACAAATATACCTACAATCTGTATCCTAAGTAGCTAAAAATAAAGTGAAACTATTAACAAGATTCAGCTACCTATTGTGTCACATCCCTTAAAAGTGCAGTGTTTGCTTACTTCATTACATCTAATGGAGTTGTGTGAATATACATTACAAGATGTATTTTCAATATAAATCTATTCTGCCCTCTCTTTTATATTACAGAGAACTATATTGTTTTTGATTGGAAGGTAAATTATATTACCTGTGAATTTTATTTCAGAATTATAAAGAGAGCATAATGAATCATTTGTTATAGAAAGATGCTTGAGCTTAGCGTTAATACCTACTGATCAAGCCAGCCCTGAAGATGTATACATTTCAAGCTCATAATCTTTACTTTGACCTAGGCCTCTTAGACTGACAACTTAAAATTATAAATAAGTGAACTCTTCCATTTCACGGGCCAGTAAGTACATTTTTAAAAGCTAATCTGGGTATTTGTTTCTCAGCTGGAAACATCCTGACCCACACAATTATAGAGGTTTCTCCCTTTCCTCTTGGTTTTGGTTCCCATGGGCTTTTTTCTCTCATGGCTCAGTCAAGGCTGCGAGCTCTTTGAAAGCAAAGTTCATGTCTCCTTTTCCTTTTCTAGGAGAGCAAGTGTGGCAAGGATTTCATTTTATTGATGATCTAGAATGTGTTTGAGACGTCTGTCTTGTGCTCACCTGTGCCTAGGACGGTGCTCTGAACTTTGCGGGTACAGCTGTCTTGAGTGCTCACAAGCAGTACCCTCCTGAGAGCTAGACAAGCTGGTTTCCTCTGTGCACTCAGGACCAGGTCACTGGATCCAAACCCTCTGTGCACCGCCTGCCCCATGCATCTGTCAGACTCACTCACCTGAGCAAGGTCACACTGGCTCACTGAAGGTACACAGGAGGGTGAACATTGGGGACCCTGTGCGCCCAGTGTGGAGCACGCAGAGGCGCCTATGACCAAAGACAGGTGTCTAAAGAGGACCACGAGCCTGTAGTCAAGCAACATTACCTTCGATGGGCCAGTGAACAATACGAAGGGGTCAGATCTGGGCTGGAGGAGTAGCACATGCAAAGGCATTTAGGTGGAAGCACTTCCACATAACTAGAGTTCTACAGGGACAGCTCAGACACTGTTCTGTTTTATAGGTCTCTGTTTTATAGGTGTGGAAACTGAGGCTACATGAAAAAAGTCACTCATCTGAGGATGCACAGCAGTTGACTCAAAGATATACCCTACTTTCCCTCCTTGTAAGATCAACTGGGCAGCTTATTAAAGTTTTAGTCTAAGTTTAGGCCTAGTAGCACTGACCGTATTAATTCATCTGGACATGCTCCAAGGTAAGACCTCTTGTTATGTTAGTTTATGTGTGAGAAATCTGAAGCAGAAAGGTTAGATAGGTTGTCCTAGGCTGCTCAGCAAGTGAATGTAAGAGTTGGAAATCATACTCAGCCAGAGACTTCACAGAGCCTATATTTTAATGCACTGTTCTACCTCACTAGTTCATTTAACTTCCTTCCTTCCTTCCTTCCTTCCTTCCTTCCTTCCTTCCTTCCTTCCTTCCTTCCTTCCTTCCTTCCTTCCTTCCTTCCTTCCTTCCTTCCTCCCTCCCTCCCTTCCTTCCTGGTACCTGGGATCAGATTTAGGACCTTGCACTTGCCAGGCAGGTATTCTACCACTGAGCTACATCCCCAGCCAAGTTCATTTAACTTTTGAAGCTTATTGTCATTTTGCAAGAGTGCTGTAGAAGCACAGCTAGGTTGAGCAATCTGCCCAACACTGCACAGCAGATAAACATGAAGCTAGGAAACAAATCTAGGATATCTGGCTGCCCTGACAAACAATAAGCATTCAAACCCAAAAGGACAAGGAGTATGGCCATTACTGGGGAGTAGAAGGGGCCTGGAGCCCCGCTATACTTCCCTCCTCATCTGAGACTCCTTCTCCAACTGCAGCGTCACCCTGAGTCGTAGGATGCAATGCCATTTGCCCTTTCTTGCGCTCCTCCCCCTCACTTCATTAATCATCATTTGAATTCTGTTCTCCTTGAAAGCAGCAGGTCATTTTAGCAATCAGAACCTTGCCAGCTGGACTCAATCCAAGTTCACTTGCTTCTCCCTGACTAGGCAAAACCCATTGCTGTTGAAAGACAGCCCGGAGAAGGGGCCAGCCCTGGAAAATGAGTTGTGAACAAATTGGCTTGTTCAGCCTCCTGCTCAGGAGGATGTAGGAGCAATGACATTTAAAAAAGGGGGGGGATCACACGCTAGGTCCTCACATGCCCTCTTCCTCTGGGCCTGGCTGCCTCTCAGTGGGTCTTTGGAACTCTTCCTTCACAACTTGCAGGCCAAAAAAAGAAAAAATTAAAAAAACAAAACAATAAAAAAGTAAACTGTGTGTCCATAAATCCCTAGAAGTATTACCCAATGGTCTTGAACACTTCACATGCTGTGACATATTAGCATAATTCTCACAATGCAGTTGTTGAATATAGATTCTGTATATATTTATGTAAAAATCAACACAGCCTGAGGCATAATACTTTTAATTGTTCATGTCTCTAGCAAAACACAGACTGAGTTGCCTATACTATATTTGTTTCAAGAGGTTGAAAGAAATTTCCCTGAACTGCAGAGCTAAATGGCTAAATTATAAAGTACAAGAGGAGAAAATCCTGTAAAATCTCTCCCATACTTCAATAATTCTTTCTTTTCTTCCTTTCTATAATTTTGTGGTAATTTTAAGAGCCCAAAGTTTGAAACATGTCTTAGGAACATCACCCAGGCTCCTTTTCCATAACTCCAACCCCTTTACCAGCTTCTTTGCAGAGAATTCCCAGGCTGATCCATTGGTGTTAGAATAAAGCTGCACATTTTGCCTCTGAAACTTCTGAGTGTGTCTGCCATTATCCCGGACTGATTGCACCAAGCTCTGAGCTACAATCCTTGAGCTGCATACACTAGCCTAGCCAGAGTTTTGTCTCTTCAAATGGCAGATTAAGAGACAAACTATGGGGCTGGAGATTTAGCTCAGTGGTCCCACACCTGCCTAGCAAGCGCAAGGTCCCGGGTTCGAGCCCCAGTAACCATATACAACAATGCAGGGCGTGGTGACTTACATCCATCAGCAATCAGTACCACACACCACAATGCTGGGCATGGTGGCTCATGCCTGTAATCCCAGCACTTGGGAGGCAGAGGCAGGAGGATTGCTGAGTTCGAGGTTTGCCTGGGCTACATAGTGAACTCAAGGCCAGCCTGAACTACAAAGCAAGACCCTGTCTCAAAAAAAAAAAAAAAAAAAGAGACAAACTATGTTACACAAACACAGCTCAAGGGTTCATTACATCTGATCTGTTCATGTTTCATTATCCAGATCAAGTCAAAAGGTCTAAATCAAAGTCGGTAAGGCAGAAAAGTATATGCTACCCACAAAGAGAGGGTGGCGAAAACAATACTCTTATTGAGTGCCTGGTCCTGGAGTGCTGGGGAATCAAACCCAGGGGCTCATGCATGGCAGGCAAGTGCTCTACCTTTGAGCTGCACTCCTACTCCCCATGTGCCCATTTATTATCAATAGGTCATGGATCCTTTGATATCTAACTGAGAGCACAATTTCAGAACTGAATATTGTCTGAGTTCAATATAGTGATTCTCAAAGATCAGCAGACCTACAAATCATCTAGAGAATTCAGTTCAGAACTCAGATTTGAGACTGTTCTCCTTCAGAGAGTGATTCAGAGCAACTGGGCGGAGCCTGGCCTCTGCATTTTAAGCAACCACCCACTGTGGTAATTCTGATGGTCCATGATCCGTACTTAGAGAATCAGTGGCCCAATGGCTCTAAGGATGCATTTAATGTTCAGGGTGAGTTCAAATCCAAGGCAGATCCTAGATCTGACCTTAGATAAGTAGTTTCATTTTTCCAGACCCTCAGTTTTTTCCTCTACAAATTAGAGACAATAATAATGTCCATCATGGGATTGTTGGAAAGATTCAGAGATGATGAAGGTAGGACAATTTCCAGAGTGTCTGGGAAACACTGCTTCATCACGTCAGCATCAGCATCATTACCACCACTATCATCGTCATCATCACCCAGCACTGCTACCATCACCATCATCATAATTCAGTGTCTCCCAGATCTGCAGTGTTCTTTGACTATAGATCTTGTGTTTGCCAACTAAGGTTCTGTAACTCTCTCTTGAATCTACAGGGGGAAGCTTTCTGCTTGTGTCTTGGTTGTATGATCTGAAACTCACCCACCCCATCTAACAGTGTTACTCTGGGTTGTAAGGATAAGTCAGAGATGGATTTCCTGTAGCCAGGACTAACTAGATCTTTGCTTCTAAGGCTCAGAGTAGTTATGAGTTATGAAGAGTGGCTGATCAACCCTACAAAGGGGGAACAATGAGAGATAATTTCTTACTCCAGAACTCACAGCTCAAACTGCAGGGTCTCCTTTCCCTTTCCTAATTTTCTCTTGTGTGTTGCAGTCTGCTGTTTCAAGGTCTCTGGAGGGGCTCCCTTATGGGTTGTTTTTCATTTCCTTCTGCTTATGTTTTTCTCTTGCTCATTTCCTTTTCTTCCATCTTTCTATTTTCTCATTTTTTTCTGTACGGCCTGATCTTCTTCATGTCTTTGTTCTACCCCTTTCGCCTTTCTAGGTAGGTGTGATGCTTGATTCACAATGGATGTTGGATGAATGAATTGTGAGGCAATGAGTGGAAAGCAATCCTCAATCTGAAACCAGCATTCTTTCTTCCAACTCCAGCATGGGAGTTGTTCCAACGCCTACTGGGAGCCTACTTGTCATTATCAAGTATGTGTTAGCTGACCAAATAGTGTGCTTTCAAAGTGCAGGATCTGATCAAATCTCTCATCTTCAGAAATGTCACCTACTCCCCAGAATAACTGCCTTGCAGTTTGTGTTTTCCTCATGCTTGAAGTTCTCTTGCCTGATCTGAGTGTTTAAATTGTGAAGCCCCATTTCTCTGCCACCTGACATCCTGAGGCCCTGGTTCACCAGCATACTCTTTGGCCTCTCTGCCTCTGTATTCTTTACTGTTGCCTGGCCCCTCTGCAGCTCAAGTCCAGGGTTTGGCAAACCTTTCTGGAAAGGGAAAGGGCCATATAAGAAGACAGTTTAGGCTTTGTGGCCCTCTCTATATCTATTGTAAGAACTCTAGTCTGCTGATGCTGTGTGAAAGCACCAGTAAGCAATAAAATCAGTCCTCTAGATCCCTGGTTCCACCAACTGGATTGAAAATATTCACAGAAAAATGTCACATATTTGCTATAAGTAGACCTAGGATGGTTGTATGCATACTGACATGTAGAGACTTTTTTCTTGTCATTATTTCCTAAGTAATACAGTTCTGTATAAAACTGTTTACCTTGTATCTGATAATGTAAGCAACTAGAGATTATTTAAAGGCCACAGAATGTGTACAGAACAGATGCAAGAGGATGCACCGTTTCTCTAAGGAACTTGGGCATCACGTACTTTGGTATCCTTCAAGAGCCCTGGGCCCGTCCCCATGGGTACTGAGGGATGACTCTAAGTAAATAAATGAATATGGCTGTGTCCCAATAAACCTGATTTAAAAAGCAGAAGATGGGCCCAACTTGGTTACCAGATCAGGGGTGGCCATCTCCCGCTCGTCCTTAGCATAATTTAGACTTGGAGTTAAACATCTAGTGCCAGTATATCTTAGCTCTGTGACCTTGAGCCAATCGATCATTTATAGAACCTCAAGTTAATCCAAAATGGGGTTAGGCAGATTAATGGATGAACACCTATGGGTCCTTCATATGGCACTTGGCATATAACTGCTCCGTAAGGGTCACTTATTATCTAAAATTTGACTTCAGTGTATTTATGTTCCCAACCTTCACTAAATAAGTGCTATATAGAGAGTCTGTTTTCCATAGCAATTTAGATCATCAGGGAGATTTTAGAGATTACCTAGTCCAGAAGTTGAAAACTGGCAATGTGTTGTGAATCTCATCCACAGAGTTCTTTTTCATTGTTCAGCTGTTACTCTGGGCCAGTTATGGAACAACTCTGCGTCATTTTCCTCATTTATAGAAGGAGGATGAAAACTACCACACAGATTTGTTATGGGAAACACATCAGTTACTAAGTACAAAGGGTTAGGTTGGTGTCTGTAGTAAATATTCAAAGGCATGAACTATCAGAGTTCTGTGAACTCTGTGTTATTGTCTGTGTTATCATCAATATTTGCAGTCGCTTTACATTAGGTGGGACATGTACTGTCTGGTTTCCCTAAATTCTTTTTGCTTCTCATTGCTGGAGACAGAACCAAGGCATATACGTGAGGCAAGTGCTGTACCGCCGAGTCAGTCCTAACTTGCCTTGTTTCCCTAAATTCTTAATTTAGCTCTCTGACCTCATTTGCTCTACCTGCTTTTCTTCTGAAGGCATTTGATTTTTCTACCCCTGCTTAAGTTCAACTCCCATGCTTTACAGAAAGAAAATCTGCAGTCAAAATCTGGATAGGTATGACTTGAATAACTTCATTCAGCAAATCAAAAAACAAAACCTATTTGATTATTGATTCCTGGTATTTATCCTCTCACCACAGAGGGCACACAGCTCTTGTCAGCCACAAGCCACGCTCCTTTCAAGTGAACTTCTCCTTTATGGCTGTTTCCATCTGGTTACCAAGGCAGGGCAGTTGATTTGCATTAAATCATTCCAACACACAGCTTCTGAAGACTGCAGTGGGCCTCCAACCACATGGCCTGGGAAACCATCGAGGTGACAATGGATTTCTACCCACATGTACTTAATTGGGATCATTGAGTTTAATGGAATATACTTAAGGGGTAGGGAGTGAGGCTACAAAGAAAACTCTATGCTGCTCAATTGCCTTCCCAGTAAGAGTCTAGAGAGAGATTTCCAGAGAGATCCTGATTTATTATAGAACCCTTTCTGCCAGAGAATCATTAAATGTCTGCCATAGATTAAAAGTCATCAATGTGTGCCATGGAAGGAAATCCTTGTAGTCACAAGAAAGCCCATAAGCTAGCTAACCTTGATTCAGCCTTGAATAAAAAGCAGAGGCATAAACTGCCTGAAAATTATTGGGATTATTTTTTAAAAATCACTGCTTTGGATGCTCAATTTATCTCAACAAAAGCATGCTGCTTTCATCTGAAATATCTTCGATAATGGAGCTCTTTGTTTCTGCTGGATGTCTCTCCTCAGTAGAAAACTATTTTCTCCTGGTGAGAAAAAAAAAAAGGAAGCTCTTGGAGGAGATAAACTGTAGATAAATTGAGATGATAACGCCCCTGCAGGCCCTTAAAGGAGACTGGGATTTACATCTCTTGCTTGTCTTTTTTCTCTGCTTCCTAACTTTCTACATAAGTGGTCTGCTCCACTATTCACCCTTGCATGATAGTCTGCCTTCACCAGATAGCCAGGAGTTCTGTCCAATTTTTGATTGGAATCTCCAGAACTAAGAGACAAGATGAACCAGCTCAGGCCAGGGTTGCAAGAGTACACTGGTATCTTGTTTAAACTTAGGAGAATGTTACCAGTTTATCTTCCTTTTCATTCTGCATATGACATGAGACCCAGAGCCCCAGCTGGTTGGTGTCTTGGATCCCTGTCCGTCCTTGCTGATGGCTCCTACCTATGACCTCACTTCTCTGGTTTTGTATTTCCTGTGTCATTCACAAAGACTCACACCTGCTTTCCTAAAATATCACTTATGATATCAATGTAAAATCAGGCTGTAGCTTCAATGTACTTTAGAACCTTAGCCTGGCCAATCTCTGTATGATATACAGAGCAACTGAACAAGAGAGAGTGTGACTGGCATGAGTTCACACAGCTAACACCAGAAGTCAAGTGTCCCTATGCCTTCTGCTAAATAAAGTTGGAAAGATTCTGGGAAGTTAAAAGGCTTGTAGGAAGATGCAAGAATAAATTCTTATTTTTAAAACTCCGATTGTGAGCTTCAGAGATGCTGGCAGATCAAGGTAGAGTTGGCAATGAGGGAACTTTAGGGCCTAAGGACAATTTATCCCTCACCTGGCCTGCCTCTCTCCTCACACATCTTTTTATTTACTCACTCATTTATATTTAACGTGATCTCACTCTTCAAACCTAATTTCACTCTGATCTGTATGATTTGGCCAAAGTAATATTGTTACATTTCTCAGTCTGAGCAGGAGCAGGACGAATAGAAACAAAAATAGCATGACCCTCCCTTAACCCATTTCTCACACCCTATTCCTGGGAATCCAATGGCATCAGTAGTAGGTCTAGACGAAGAGATAACAAGATTTGGCTGAAGGACACAGTTGAGAGAGCACATGCTGGATTGGACCAGCCAGTTAGCAGCACAGGGCGTTAGCTGCATCCATAGAAGCTAAATCCAGACTCCATAGTTCAACTTCTAGTACATAGTTCACTTCAAGTGATGGGAATTGGGCAAGTTATCCACTCTCTGTTCTTCTGTTTCTTTGTCTTTAAGTGGGACTGCCTTGTGCTTGCTATTTAGGGGTGTTGAGATGACTAAATGAGAGAATACATGAAGCTTGTTCAGTCTAGGTTTTGCAATGTTGTGTTTGAAATTATTGCTTTGGGTCCCTAAACAGATCCAACATTTGTTTTACACTCAAGCAGGATGAGGCACAACAATGGCAAGACCTCTTAGGGGTTGTTTACCTGGTGTTGGTGTTCCTGAATGTCACTGGGTTGGAAGAGCCCTGAAGAAATTCCTAGTAGTTATTTAATATGGTACGAGGACCCCACTTTCTGATCCTCACTTCTCAAATCCTTCTCCTTCAGCCCTCACTCCAGGCCCGTGCATTCTGTCATCACTACTATGTGTGTAGATGCAGTGACCTCCATGACAGAGCCTTTATATTATTCCCACTGCTCCAGGTACTTGGGGGAGGAAAGAGGGAAACTAAGGCAACAGCACTCTGGAATTACTCAGTGAGTGGTTTGAAATTGTCAGAGGAGACCCATGCTGGGTATGAAACCCAAAGGGTTGAGGGCAAGGTGCTGAAGCCCAGTCTGCTAGGAGTTAGCATTAGTTCCCACACAGCTGTCCCCATCCTCTGAAACATTTTCATTCCCTTTGAGAACTGTCCAATTTGGGCTGCTCAAGAACAGATGTTTCCTAACAAGTGCAGTTTATTATGGGTATTTTTGGTTCCCTAATTTTGGTAAATTGCTGGGATTTTGTTGGTTCTCTGGGGAGAAGACAAAACGAGCAGCTTCCAGCAGAGCGTTGCTTGTCCTATGGGCCCAGAAATGGCAGAGGTGAAATGAGTGCATTCATGACCGACAGCTGCATAGGAAATTACTACAGAACTTAGCAATAGAAAATAAGAAGCATTTGTTATGTCCTGTTACTGAGGGTCAGGAATTCAGGAGCCACTCAGGTCTGGCAGTTCTGACTCTAGGTCTCTCAGGAAGCTACAAGGGGGAATATGGCTGGGACAAGGCTCTGCCTCCAAGACGGCAGCCACACAGTGCTGCTAGAGTATCATACCCATATGGCTCTGAGTGAGGGATCCTTAGGAGAACAGGAGGAAGTCTCATGGTCTATTTAACTGTTAGAGCTTGAATTCTGAGTGTCTCCAAAAGCTTGTGTGCTGAAGGCTTGGCCCCCAGCTGGTGATACTTGGGAAGAGGTGGGAACATTAAGAGGTGGGGCTTGGTGGGAAGAAATTAAATCATTGTTATTTCTGAGGGGAGACTGGAAACCCAGCACCCTCCTCTTATCTCTTTGGTTTTTCTTCTACTGTATGGTCTGGAATTGTGAGCCTGGGTAAATGTTTTCTCCTCATAAATTGATTTTCTCAGGTATTTTGTCACAGTGCTAGAATGCTGACTGACAAAATGGTATCTCCTTGGAGGTTACACTGCATTGGTTCCTTCTTTTTCTTTGTGGGTAAGTCCAGCTGACAGCCTTGGATGGTAATTAAAGGGAGTCTAGGGAATATTGAACCAAAACAGTAAATATGGTAGGGTGTGACTCACCTCCAATTCTGCACCCGTCTCTGCATTGTCTCCCTTATCCAGAAGTGTGAGACTTCTCCTCATGGAGATATGGAGGTTCCTTCTCCACCTATCCATGCTGCACTTCATCCTTGACTTACTGAGAACAATAGAAGGAGCAAGAGTGACTGTCAGTCAGCCTTGTGTCTGGGCCTCATGAGATACTATGTTTTTACACTTAGTTTCTTGCTCTCTTGCCATCAGTAATAGAGGGCAAAAGCCAGGCCAGTCCACCAATACCAGGAAAGGATGGAGGCATGACTGCCAACACACAACTGCTCAGGCGGGCCCATTCTGACTCAGCTCATCCCAGCAGTTACATGAGCTCCATACACAATGACTGTTCACTGAGATACAGTGGATGTTTATTATGCAGCACTACAAGGACATTTAGCTGGCACGGTCATGTTGACCTAGAAGCTAACATGCTCACCAATCACTGCAACTGGGCCAAATGCTTCATGTTCTGAGCCTCAATGACTTCATCTATGACATGAAGATAACACTATGCTCTCTTGCATGAGTTTTATGATGATTAGGATCTTGCTTATAAAGTGCCAAAATTAGGGTTCAGCACCTGTGATTATTACTAATAAAGATCTCAGGGTCTATTTTTCCCAAGCTGATGTGCAGCCAATGATAGGGTTTGACTGTTCAGCTTAAGTACCAGTTGTAGCTCTCCAGATTCAAGTTACTGAGCTCAATCTTAAAGCTTCCTTTCTCCTCTTCTCATTTCACTGACCTCTCACCCTCCAGCTCTTACCACGCAGCTAGAACAAGCACCTGTGCACCTCTTGGACCCAGATCTCCAGGTCTAGAAGTGCTGTGAGCACCCCTGCACACTATGCCACAGTTTCCCCTGGAACTCAGCTCCCCTGTGACTATGGAACAGGCCTGAGCTGTACAGAAGTTAATGTCAGAGGCTCTAGAATCAGCCTTATTGGGTTCTGGATTCTGAGTTTGCCACTCAGCTGGGTGACTTTGGGAGATGACTAAACCTTTCTGTGCTTGTCTTTGTCTTTTTTTTTTTTTCAGTACTAGGGATCAAACTCAGGCCCTTGTGCTTCCAAGGTAGGTGTGGTACCACTTGAGCTAAATCCCTGGCCCCTCATCTGCAAGATGGGCATCAGTACCACCCTCATTTTATCACATGGCTCTGCAGATTTGGTCAGGTCAGACTTATAACACTCATTCCCCTATGCTTCACATGTTTCCCATGTTGCTTGGCCCCTGAGGTATTAGTTCAGGGATCTCTCACCCCAGATAATGAAACTCATAGATGCTCAAGCCTTTATATAAAAAGCCATGTTTTTACATAGGATTTAGGCATATGCTCTCATAATATTTTGTTATCTCTAGGTTCCTTAACATACCTAATATGTAAATGGATGTTAGATTGTATTGTTCAAGGGATAATTACAAGGGGAAATCTGTACATATTTGGTACAGATACAGTTCTCCCCAAATATTTCTGATCCAAGGTGGTGAATATGAGGGTGCTGAGCCTCAGACGTCAAGGGCAGGCTGTACTCACGGCAAACTCCCTGGCCCCAGCTCTGAAGCAAGGGACTTGATTTGTCCTGAAGCTCCTTAGGGCACAGACATTGAAAGCAGCTGCCACCAGGCTCCAAGGCCAGGGAGGTAGGTGGAGCTGCCTAGGCAGAACCCCAGGCCCTTCTCCCTGTCCAACACCTGACCTGCTTCACTTGTAGGATACATTATGTAGATTATCTGAGGAACTGTTCCTTTGCTTTAAAAAAGCAGTTAGAAAATCGTGAGCCCAGATGCTCTTCAAGACCTTGGGGCTTCCTGTGATGGGATTCTGCACAGAGGCAGAGAAAGGCCAAGCAGTGGGTGCGAGGGACCCAGGAGCTGAAGTGCAGCCAACACAGTGACTTTGAGGGCCTAGTGGTTGTGCTCCCTCTCCCGGATGTGGCCAGTGCCTGTTCTGCTCTGCCAGCGCCTGCGACCCACTCTCCATGGGCTTCTCTCCCTCAGCCCTCTCCGCACTCTGTTTCCTTCTGTGTCCCTCAAACACTGCTTCTCTGCTCTCAACCTCAGTCCCCTAGAGGAGAACTCCTTGGGGGTGACAATTCTGTTAAGTTTGAAGTCACAGAGCAAACCAAACCAAGACCACCAGCAGGAGTCACCAGAGGGGCAGCCAGTTTGGGGATGGGTTTTCTCCTGCCTCCTCTTCCTGACCTCCTATTCTGAGTGTTTGAAATCTGTGTTGCCACCACAGGAGGAGGAGCAGTTAGTGACGTTTCTGAGCGGCACAGTCAGAGGACCACTGTTTGTATGTGTTCACCTCCAGACAAGAACACAGGAGAGGTCCAGCTTGAGCCTAGGGCAGGGTTCTGGGGCGATGGTGGGTTATGTGGCAGAATCTGTATTAGGAGAAGCGCAGGCCTGGGAGGACTGTGACAGTGGCTCCAGGGGCCCAAGCGAGGAAAATTCCAGCAGAGTCCCTTCAGCCCTGACAGGCTATGTGATCTGCAGAGAGTCTACCTTTCAGAATCTGTCTCCTTGGCTGTTCAGGATAGTCATAACCTGAGTCTGAAAAACTTTTGAGTGAGGCAAAGGAAGTGGGGAAAATAGATGAGCAAGGTGAGGTCAGAGATGTACAGTGACTTACCCAAAGTCACACAGCCCAGCAGAGGAGGCTTTATATTAAGCCATTCATCCTTTCTTTACACTCTACTTATAACAGTATAATTATTATATCAAGGTACTGAGAGTGTAGTTCATGGTAGACCACTTGTGTAGCACGAATAAAGCCCTGAGTTCAAACCCAGAAATGCAGGAAAAACAGGATAAACTTCCCAGCAGGCACTGATCCAAGGCTTTGAATCATAAACAGTCTAACCTCCCAACACCCCTTTCATGTGCTACCCACAGACTGGGCAGCAGGGCCAATAGTCTCCAAAACTATTTCTAAGGCTGCTCCAGACTCCTTGCAGGCAGTGGGTGCCAGGAGCTCACTGAGCACAGTAGTCAGGTCACAGTCCTGGGACCATCCCCAGCCTGGGTGCTGAGATATTGCCCAGGGACAGGACCTTCACTCCATGGGGACCTCAGCTGCTAGCATTTGAGCCCACTCCAAGGAGTGTAGGACTGGGAGTGGAGGCCTGTTGCGGGAGCCTCCGCGCAGTGTCCAGGAAACTACTGATTTGGTCTGCAGGAGTCTTTAGTTGCAGTCAATCAGAAGACACACTCCTGTGCAGCTCTCCTCAGTCAGGTCCCTGTGTAGCCACATCCCCTCCATGGCCACACTCTAAAAACAGCTTCCCTGGCTGCTTCTCGTTCAGTGGAGCTCTGGGCCAGTTGGTGTGGGGTCTGTGGTTCTGGGCATGTCAAGGATGCTGATGGCCAGGAATCAGAGCAAGCTATTGAGAGCTGCCGCAGAAAGGTTTCTGGGGCCTATCTGCCTGCTCCAAGCAGTGAAATCCTACAAACCCCACCCTGTAGCAAATGAACAGAAAGGACAGGGCCCTCCTCCTCCTCCTCCTCCTCCTCCTCTCTAAGTCTCTGAAGAAGGTGGCAGACAGTGGAGTGGTTGTCAGTTGGCCCAAGAATCAGAGCACATTAGAGTAGCACCTCCCACTGGTAAGAATCCTGGTTACCAGGTTCCTTATCCCCATTTGTATGTATAGATAACTGGAAATAAGGAATTGCTGGGTTACCAAGTCCTTAAACCTAAGATGTGGTCCAGCTGGCCAGCTGCAAGGTGATTACTCTGTTTCCACCATCTTGGAGCAGCGCTTGGCTCATGTGTTCTCAGAGCCCCGGAGTGTTCACGCTGTGCAGCTCACAGCTCTGTAAATCTTCATGAGTGGGGGACTGGCTAGTGAAGGATAATATAAGGTTACAAGGAAACACTGAGTGCCAGTTTGGAAGGATGGTCTAAATAGACTATATATTCCTATATGAGTGAGTCCTAGAATTATAAGATAGACAAGGAAAGAGGAGTTTGTTATACATGTGTCAAAACAAAACCTGGTAGCCCCGCGTATGTAGAGGTTTTGGGTTAATTTGAAGAAGTATCTTTGTTTTTCTGTGAAAAAAGTAATTTGTTAAGTGATATATAGAGCACAGTGTTTATAAAAACCTCGAGATAGTACTGCATGTTGCTTTTGCATAGGCATGTGTAAAGTGAATATATTGTTTTGGGGATGGGATAACTGTGAATGGACCACAGGGCTTTCTGTAGGGTTTGTTGCCTGCAGTCTTTTGACATTTGAGTCCTTGAGAAAAAATGAGAATGGCAGCGTGCAAAGCCTTGTGCACCAGTTACCTTTCTGTCACTGGGACAAAATACTTGATATGTGCAACTTAAAGAAGTAGTTTATTTAGCCCGTAGCTTCTAGTGGGATTGAGTCTACGGTTGACCGGCTCTAAGGCAGAAGCTGAAAGGTGGATGACCATAGAAGAGGAATGTTACTGTGGAAGAGTGAGAAGAGTGAAAGTCAATAAACAGACATGCTTCTGGGTCAGGTGGTCAGTGACCTGCTTTTCTGACCAGGCCCCACCATCTAACAGCCTGTTCAGCTATGAACTCATCAATGGATGAAGGCACTGATTAATCCATTGTAGATCTAGATCCCAAGACCCGCCCATCCCCTTCCTAGCCAGCAGGATCATTTGTGAGCTACCTGAGAACTGCTTCATCCTACTCTTTCCTCTTATGAAACTGGTTTGTGCCATTAGTGTGCTTTTGAGTGGTAAGAGTTTGATTTTATTTTCCATTTTTACATGCAAATTGTTAAGAATAAAAAATAAAAATGGATCCAGTAAGATCCAAATGGTTTGTAGGAAATGTCCATCCCATCTTTATCCAAAAGTAGTAATGTTAGCATTGGGCACACACCTTCTTGGGCAGATTTGTGCTTTTTTTTTTTTTTTTTTTTCGCTTTTGAGACAGGGTCTCGCTTTGTAGTTCAGGCTGGCCCTGAGCTCACTATGGTGCCCAGGCAAGCTGCCGCGAACTCAGCAATCGTCCTGTCTCTGCCTCCGGAGTGCTGGGATTACAGGCGTGAGCCACCACGTCCGGCATTCAGATTTGTGCATTTTGTGAGACACTGGTTTGTGTATCGCCTGGATCATTTTGACAGTGAGTGGAGCACTTTGCAGTATAAAAGTTCACTTGTATGACATTAGGAAGTTGAGAAAAACCATATTAAGTGAGGGTAAACTGGGAAATGATTCCTGACCAAAAAGAGCTCTTAAGAATTAAAAGATTCATATCACAGAGCCATATATGCATCCATGTTTATATTTTTGTTTTGTTTTTTTTGAGACAGGGTCTCGCTTTGTAGTTCAGGCTGGCCCTGAGCTCACTATGGTACCCAGGCAAGCCGCCGCGAACTCAGCAATCCTCCTGTCTCTGCCTCCCGAGTGCTGGGATTACAGGCGCGAGCCACCACACCCGGCACTGTGGTATGCGGTGTCGATTGTTGGTGGGCATGAGTCTCCACGCCCAGCATTATATGTGGTTACTGGGGATCGAACTCAGGACCTTGCGCTTGCGAGGCAGGCGCCAGAACCACTGAGTTAACCCTCCGGCCTGTATCCATGTTTATAGCACCTCAACTTGTGATAGCTAAATCTTGGAAACAGCCCAAATGCCCATCAACAGGAGCCTGGATAAAGATTTATTTTATTTTTAATAAAATGGAGTAATATTCTACCATAAAGAATGATAAATTTGAGTCATTTATACTCAAATGGATGTATCCTGGGGACATATTCATAGGTGAAATAAATATGACACATGTATAAATACTGTATCATTTCTCTGGAATGAGAAACTGAAGGTGTAAATGAGTTGTAAAATGTATGATAGGTATTGTGAAATAGGGAGAAAATGTTCAAAGGAAAAGGGGTGTGTAAGGGCTAGCAGAGAAGGGAAAAAATTGATGGCTAAGGGCTGGAGATTTAGCTCAGTGGTTCTGGCGCCTGCCTCGGAAGCGCAAGGTCCTGAGTTTGATCCCCAGTAACCACACACAGCACTGGGCGTGGTGACTCACGCCCACCAGCAATCAATACCACATACCACAGTGCTGGGCTTGGTGGCTCACACCTGTCATCCCAGCATTCGGGAGGCAGAGACAGAAGGATTGCTGAGTTTGAGGTTTGCCTGGGCTACATAGTGAACTCAGGGCCAACCTGAACTACAAAGTGAGACCATGTCTCAAAAAAAAAAAAAAAAATTGATCGTTAAAAAAAGGAAACAAAGCTTATGTATATAGGGGCAGGGAGTTGTAGGGGGGCAAGGGAATAGGAAAAAATGAGAATTAAGACACATCATGTACTGGTACAAACCATCAATGTTGAATGTGATCATAATGTATATATAAAATGTACCAATAAAATCAATAAAAAACAAACAAACAAAAAAACCCAAAAAAGAGCTCTTGTTATAAGTAGGTGACTAACCCACAAAGGGCCACTCCTAGCTCATACTCGCTCCTGCACCTGCAATTTATTGGGGCTTACTCAGACTTGCCTGAAAATGTCATCCTTTGTTGTCTTTGTTTTCAGTAAAATTTCTGGGACACCTGCTTCCTACTATATGTAAATAAAGTGAATCATAATGTACCTTTCTATCCAGTAGTATAAGCTAAACGAATCTACCTCAACCAATGAACTGATAATAAATGCCTGCTAATGTATCCTCACCCTTCCTTTCCCCAAATATATATAAATCTCTTTATTGCCAAGGTGGAACTAATCACTTTGTGGAGAAGTCCCTGATTAGTCTGCCAGAGTAATACAGCTCAAAAACCTGCCTCAAATTTCAAGGATGGATGCTCAATTCTTCTCAGCCTGGCTCTGCTGTACCACTTACAAGCTTCAACACTGTTAGTTATATTTGCTACATTAAGGGGAATGTAGATATTTCTGAATGGGCAAACTGGAACTTCTGCAGGGCATAGGGTGTGCTGGTCAATGTGGTCTTGAGCTACTAGGGAGCCATGGGGGATCCCTGGTACAATTGGGACCGGAAAACATTTACTCTGTCTACTCTGTGAGTTGGGGAAAAGGGTGAGCTGGAAGCTGCGGCCTTTGTGAAAGACCAGCAACCTGCATTCTCTGGCCAGGGAGTGCTAAGGAATGAGATGAAACTTCTGCAAAGAACCCACTCTTTGTAAGGGAGTCCTGGTACCTTTCCTGTCTACATTGGTGCCCCAGCTGTCTGACCCTTTATACATTTTGAAGTGCATCTCTACACTTCTTATTTCAGACAGTTTTAGACAAAACAGTCCACTGTAGATGCAGAGGATAGCCCCCACCCTCACACATTGGGACTGTGCTTTTCGTTATTCTCTTGCCTGAAGGGAGGGTTTCTTTTTTGGGTGGGTTTTTGTTTTGTTTTTTTTTTTTGAGACAGGGTCTTGTTTTATAGTTCACTATGTAGCCCAGGCAAGCCTTGAACTCAGCAATCCTCCTGCCTCTGCCTCCCGAATGCTGGCATTACAGGCCTAAGCCACCACGCCTGACATTGCAGTATGTGGTTACTGGGGATCGAACTCAGGACCTTGTGCTTACAAGGCAGACGCCAGAACCACTGAGCTAAATCCCTGGCCCCAAGGAAGCTATTTTTATCTTTATGTTCTACCCTGACTTGGAGGCCTAGAGGGGGAGTTCAGTGGTAGAAATTCCTGCTACTTCCTCTGGCCAGAACTAAGGAAGCAAGAAGTTGGGACTTGTGTATGAGCCAAGAAACAGAGTGAATAATTAAAAATTCCTACTTCTAGCCTTTCTCTATTTTAATAGTTTATGTATTTCATGCCAGGAGTGTATCTACATATCGAATGGATCTTGTGTTCACCGTGCTAGGATGGAATCCATGCTCTCGTGCCTATCAAACAATTGCTTTATCACTGAGCAACACTCCCTAGCACTTGCAAATGTGTTTTGTTTTTTTGTTTTTTTTTTTGCTTTTTGGAGACAGGGTCTCGCTTTGTAGTTCAGGCTGGCCCTGAGCTCACTATGGTGCCCAGGCAAGCCGCCGCGAACTCAGCAATCCTCCTGTCTCTGCCTCCCGAGTGCTGGGATTACAGACGTGAGCCACCACGCCCAGCATTATATGTGGTAACCGGGGATCGAACTCAGGTCCTTGCGCTT
>PVIC010018842.1:0-31133 GCA_004025085.1 Thryonomys swinderianus
TTCTAAGTTTTTATCTTCTTGTTCTATTTCTTTTTTCACTTTATTAACAGTTAATGTCATAAATGCTTATCATTTGTCTGTCTTGACATTTCATCTTGATTGCCCTGGAATTTTTATGTCCTTTTTTTCATACGCCTGTTCCTTTGTAAGGGGCCTGACAATGTCAATGGAAACAAATTTCCCCTCTCTGTTTTTGAAAATTTCTTTTACAACACACTACTTACAGTAAGCACTGAGCAAGTACTTGGGAGAAGGGAAAGAAGGAATAGATGAGAGAAAGTGGATGGAAAGAAGGAAGATGGGAAGTTTCTTCAGATCTACATTAAGCCCTTGACATCTGAGTTTGCTTTTTTGCTAGCATTTTGGATTGCTCGTAATAGGCTCTGAAGCATTGTTTTTCATGTAAATGTGAAAACATATGATATACTATAATTATAGTTTTCTGCTTCTGCAGAGACCAATAATCAGTTTATCATTTTACTTTTCCCTCTTATTAATCCCTGGAGGGAGACAGCGTTTATCACAAAGGATTAGCTCTGCATGGAGCATTTCAACCTTCTCAGGCCTTGTCTATCTGTATTTAGTCTGAGCTTTATATATTTGTAGTGCATTATGAGACACAATGGAGTATGTTAATATGGAAATTATAATACTAGGTTTGTTTTATTGTTTTCCTAATGGTCAAGTTTTATTTTCATTCAAAATACAAATTAATTAAGACAGAGGTTGCTAATTAATGAGTCACTAGCTTACCTGAACAAAAGTGCATTTTAACCCTAGCTTATTGTCTTATTGTTGCAAAGTATTTTTTACTTTTTCATACTTGTGACAATATATTCTGAATTACCATTTATTCACCAGCATTACGTTTGTCAACTGGAGCTAAAAAAAAAAAATGAAAGTCATAGTATTTTTCAATAAATAATTCTAGGTAAGCCTTTTTACATGAGTTCTTTTGGACCATATAAATTAAACCTCATGAAAGATAATCTTTCCAGCAAAAATGCATATGTCTCTGCCAGTGAAATAAAAAAAAGCAAAGTTGAATGTACTTAATGGCAGGTTTATTATGAATGCTCTAATATCTGTCAACTCTGAGGAATGAGGTACCAGGAGTCTGTTTTAAACCCACAATTCTCTTGAGATTAAACGTACTCAATAACTTACTCAGCTTGAACAATTTATTATTTTGAAACCTACTCCATAAAATGACCTGATTAAATTATCCAGTCAATATTATAGTTTTGGCTTTTGTCATGGCTATATTTAATTTAAAAAAACACTGAGTAACCCATTTATCATATAGTTACCATTTTATATATTGTGTCAGTTGACACCATCTGTTTGTTTGGTTTTTTTTTCTTTCTTCTTGGCATTAAGAACTCTAACTCATGACTCTAATACCTCTTCCACAATAAATGTCCCCAGAGCCCTGGTAGGTTAAAAAACTGGTCAAATATGCATCTGCTAATAATATTTATCTTAGTACTTGAAAATATTGCATGATAATAAAATAATTTTCTAATAGAAAATATCTGTAGAACAATTTTGCTATTATTTATGTTTCAACATGGACTCCCAACTGCTGTGAGGTATAAGCACATTTTTAAGGCCTCTTACAAATACAATTTTGTGCCCTAGGAGGACAATTCCTTCCAAACTTATTACATTCATTTTAGCAATAGAACTAAACAGATACAGGAAAAAGAGATGTAAAAGTCAAAATATTCTCCTCAAGCTGACTGCATTCTGGAAAATTAAAAGTGACCTTTAAGGGCATTTTTATTTTTAAGCTATGTGTGTGATCCTTTCTATAATTTTTTTCTTGCATCCTGGTACTGTTCCATCCCAGTATTCTTAAAACAGGATATTTCATCATTTTCCAAATTCTTCTAAACTACATAAAGAATTATTTCCTTTTCAGGTGGTACCTAACTAGCTAAGACATATTGTTCCAAGTTTTACAAATCTATTTTCTCTGAAATTTCAAGCATAGCATAATATTGTATCTATTCTATTCTACTCAAGACTGCATATCTTTTTTTTTTTTTTTTTGAGACTGGGTCTCGCTTTGTAGTTCGGGCTGACCCTGAGCTCACTATATAGCTATGTAGCCCAGGCAAGCCTTGAACTCAACAATCCTCCTACCTCTGCTGGGATTACAGGCGTAAGCCACCACACCCAGCATTGTGGTATGTGGTACTGATTACTGGTAGGTGTGAGTCACCACACTGGTACTGTTGTATGTGGTTAGCGGGGATTGAACTCAAAACCTTGTGCTTGCTGGGAAGAGCTAAATCTCTGGGCCAAGACAATTATTCTTAATGACATGAATTTTAACTTAGTGAAGATTTTTAATATTCCATCTGTATGAGTCAGTTCTTTCATCAGTGAGATACATCACCACTCAAAACGTAAAGGAGCAGATGTTTAATTTGGTCATGGTTTCAGCTCATGATGAGACAGTTTCCAGGAAGAGACATCATGGCAGAAGATGCTTAATTCATGGCAGCCAGAAAACAGGTCAAGGAAATGGACAAGATAAGAGATCTAGTCTCCAAGGCTGAACTTCTATGATTTATTCCGTCAAATTATGGAGTATTTACTAATCTGCTGTATGTTTAATTCATTAAATCACCTGATCAGGCTTAAACAGCACAGCATCTTTCAATTTTAATTTCACTTTGCCCACAAAGAATAAACAGCCCTCTTATCACCGTTGTTCTAACAAATGCTTCTGAGGCGTGAATTTGTGGCAGTGTCAGGCATCATACTCAGGTTGACATGAAAGCCAGTGGGCAACTAACGAGACTCCATGGCAGTGGTCCGCAGGCACTAGAACGAAGTCTCTAAACCAACATGTCACATCTGCTGTGGTTATATCTTCGTCACAGTTTAAACCAGTCATTCAAAAGTTTGGCCATTCTGTTTTCTCTGTAAGTAAGCTCCCTAAAAAATCCAAATCGAAATCTGTTTACCAACTCTGGTCATGTTTACCTTTTCACACACTCTACAGACCCCTTAGAAACACGTTCCCAAGGAGCTCATCTGGGATTCCTGGAGTGAGGACACTCAAATATTCCCTGACATGTTTTCCTCATATTCATTCGGCCACTTTTAGTGCAGACTCCTGAGGTTTGATGTGATATTGTCAATAAGCTACAAAGAGGTGAAAACAGTAACACAGAAATTATGCGTAAAATAAGAGGAAATGTTTACTTTGACCCAAGAATGAGGACACATGGTCATCAGAGCAGCATGAAGAATACCAAGGCGATGGTGAAGGGTCAGAGTGAGGATTTATTCCTGCCGTTTTCCACTCACTTGACCTGCTAGATAATTACAAATGGGAACAGCTGAGATTTTCCAGTCAGCTGAGCGACAGGCACTGATGAGCAGCTGTGCTGCTGATCACAGATATTTTGAGTACAATGGAAGATATTTTACGTTTATTTAATATATTTTTATATTAATGATTTTTTTTTAGTGCTAGGAAATTGACTTATAGTAAAACGATGTGAGCTGGGCTCTCTCATCATTCTAAATTCATTTTTAAAGTGAATATCTGCTTCAAAGGTGCATTTCCATCGTCTCTCCTTGAGTATACAAAGCAGATAGTTTTCTCGTACTACCCAATGCATATAAACCTCTTAGCTTCATCGTTTTGGGATTTTGTAGACAAAAATCAATAAAAAGACAGAGAAAAAGTCAAACGGTCCTGTCATCAAAATGAAGCATTACCCTCCTTGAGTGAATATTTAAGTTGTGGCATGCAATGGACCCTAAAAGTTTTGGTGTATTATTTATACGGAGACAGCTTGCTTGTCTCGTAAAGTCTTACTGTGCGCCGAGTGCCCCGGGAAGCCCAGCAGCAGCGCAGAAGCACTAAGAGGTACTGAGCTCGAGTGCTATCGATTCCAGCCAAATCTCTCCTGTCCCTTCTCCAGCTGAGCCGCTGGCTTCACGCCATTCTGATGTAACAGATTTTGTCGTGGCTCTCTAGGCCAGAAGCTGGCCCTTCAACCGTGGACTTGCTAATGACATTCACTACCACTGATGAGACTACAAGTATCGATCGTGTTACACAGAAACACAGCGCCAGTGCTGTTGTCCGATAGCATTGAGGTTTAGCTATTCTGTGCTTGCTAGGGCGTTAAGTTTTGGTCGAATGCTTTTACATCAGATGCTGTGTCACTTCCGAACACACCCTTGTAATAACAAGTTAGCCTGTCAGAAACTAAGAACATTATCAATAGAGAGGTGAGAGAAGATGGTGATGTCTTCCAGGCACATCCACTTGAGTATAAAAAACTCCCATTTATCATTCTTTATGGCTAAGTAATATTTCATCTTATAGGAAAACCACATACTCATAAGTAAAATAAACAGATCACAGATGTATAAGTGCCAAATCTTTTCTCTAGTATGAAAAATTGTATGTATATATGAATGTCAAATGTATGCAAAGGTAATGTGAAATACGCAGAAAATATGCAAAGGAAAGGGAAAGGTGAGTAGGGGAAGTAAAAAAGGGAAAGAAAAAAACTTAGTAGTTAAAAAAAAACTTGATAGTAAAAACACACGCAGAGTTTTCCACAGGAAAAAATAAGTAAACCATAAAATGTTTCCATGGGTGTTCATTCTATTTTGACCTCTAGTCACATGCTTTTGATTAAGCAATAATACTTTAGTAATAAAAGGGTTAGTTAAATATTCAATATCACCTATGATAGCTGTCTTAAGTGACAGGTATTTCAAAATGACATTTAATTAATGATGTTTCCTAGTAGAAAATAAGAACTCTGTTAAATTTCCTGAAATGCCAATAGGAACCTATTTTACAAAGATTAGATATATAGTAGTTAGATGATAGATAGATATCCTCTACAATTATGAAGAAAATTACTACTTACTAATTACTAATTTAAATAGCAATTGACAGTTTATACAGCCTTTCAAAACTATAAGAAAACAAAGCATGAAATTAAATGAATTTTTTAAATTTGTATCAAGGATAGACTCAATTTTACATTTAAATTGATTTTCTCATAAGACGTGTAAATTCAGAGCTTTCCAATAATATTGATAGTAAATTCAAAAACTTTCAAAAACTCTTAAATCTTTACCAGGTCATTTTCTGGTGACAATAATCACCTAATTGTTAACTAGTAAGTTCCGCCTTTCAGGAGATGGGATCATGAACCTCGTGATCATCATAATAATCATTCCTACCTGTCTGCTATGTAGAGGAAAAGGGTCAGGTTTAGGTGAAGATGTTACACCTTAAACTTTCCTCAGTCTTTGTCTATGTACTTATAAATGAGTATGTTATAAATTAAGAAGCAGTTGCAATATTTTTTCCAATAAGGGCTGTAGCACTGATTTATATATATATATATATATATAAATTGGAAAGGGAAACACATTTTTGCTATCTTAAACTCATGACTTTATCAGAATAAATTACAGGCATAAGACAAAAGAACTTGAATTTATTTCACTATTTTAAAACTTATATTAGGGAAGATGAACAAGTTGGTGAATCTTTATGACACTTTCAAAAGTACATGAAAAATTCCCTGTTGAGCAAAAGTTGATAATTGAGTTATTAATGCACCCATATCTTTGCCTTGGACTTTTTCCTCTAATTATTTTAAATACTAGTTTTTCTTTGTCATGCCTAATACAATAGTAGATGTACTTATTAGCCCAAACTAAAGGAGTCAATTTTATGCAAGAAAAGGATCAATGATTAGAAGACAAAAAAAGAGAAAACTAGATATAAAATTTAGAATTGGGAAGATTGAGGAGTGTATTGAACCTAAAATAATAAAGACTTGGAAAGAAAGTAATTTTCTTCATGCCTCAGTTATGCATTTAGTCAGTCATCCATGATGCATTTCTTGCCCAGTACCCTGTGGCCAACTTTGACTTGCTGGATACCTGTAGAAGTGGGCAAGAGACGCATTTAATAAGAAGTTGACAAAGTAGATAAGGGTAAGGTAAGATTAGAGAGTAGAACTTCACACAGCAAGAAATGTAAGAACTGAGAAACCTGTTTCACATGGTCTCTGCTTCCTATATTTTATATGAAAAATAATTCACACTCTAATTTGTGAACAAACTAGTTAAACTTCAATGTTTTTGAAAATCTACTTCTTCTTAGTGTTTTTTTTACAAACTTAAGGAAGTAAAAAACTGGAACAAGTGGTATTAATTTCAAAATAATTTCTTACGTTCACTTAAAAAATAAATTATTCCTAAATGGATCTGTAACCCAAACCAGGCTTACCTAGTCCTGAAACATGGTCATTACTGCTTACATTTTGGCAGTTTGAAAAGGCTGCTATGAAATTTTTAAAGCCATACTTCCTTAAAATAATAATGTCCAGGATTGGATTAGAGAAGTGGATAATAATTTATTATGTAGTGTAGGAGAGAGCATGTGGAAGAACTCATTTACATGGTAAAAGTCAGGCGAAGTCCAAATAGAAAATTGATTACATATATTATGTATGGCCAGACAATGGAGTTTCATATCATGCAGATGTCTTAGAAGAGGGCTTATAAAAATATAGAAGGTTGTAAAAGAAAATGTCATCACATTATTGGCAACTGTATATGGATAATTTTCTGCATTTTTGAAACTTTTTTAGAATACAGTAAATAATTAGATACAAAGTAGAGATTCAATATACAAATAGGTATTACCAAATTAAATAGGTTAAAATATATGTGACACATACCCTCTGCAACGATCAGCAGAGAAAACTCCGGATTTGGTTGATGGTTGACAGTGTATCTAATTTTACCCAGGTCCAATTTAGTATCAACTATGAAGACCCAGTCATACTCTGCAAACTAACCATGCAGGATAATCCACTCTTACTTCATGACGTGCTTTTCCTATGCTAGCAGTTCCCAACCAGAGGTCTTGGAAGCTCTCATTTTCCCTGTAAATCTGGCTCATCCTAGCTACCTTGGGTTCTCTGACTTGCAATTCATTTATACATTATTTCAATAGAACATTCAGTGATTTATGCAGAAATTCATAAATATGTTTACAGTCTGATGCATGGAATGCTTAAAACAAAGGATCCTATAGTTTTTATTTGTATTAACATTAAAATGTTTATTGGTATTTAAAAAGCTCACTATTTTACGATGTAAACAAGCTCTATTTGAAGGGTGTCCAGTTATTTCTCACTTACCTTTATTGAATTTCTATGTAACAAGAGTTAGTTTGAAGAATTACAAAACTTATCTTAAGAAACTTCATAGAATAGTCATATTTTATAGCTGATTATAAAACTATGCTCTTTCACTGAATAAGATTTAATTAATCTTTAACAAGAAGAATTATTAGCACTGAACCAGTAATAATTATATATTAGAAGTATAGTACAATTTTTATAATTTTATTAGTGTAGCCTTTAGTGGAAACTTTGTAAAAAGGACATTATAATTTTATTATTCACTACAAACTACTCATTATGCTTAATAATGTTTAAAGGATATCCTGATATTTTTCTATTTATTGAGCCTTTCAGTAGAAGTATATATCTTCCTTTGTAGTAATTTATCTTGATATGTAATTCAGGGTGGGAAGAATTTGACTCTCAATTTTTTCTCATTTCATTGCAGTATCTTTTACTGACAAGCTAATGAGCTACAGAGTAATATTTGTCAGTTTATGTTGGGAAAAGCTGCATGTATTCCACATATATCACCAAATTGGCTTGTGTTCTCAGTATCCTAAAAAGAATATCAGCTCAATATTAAAGTCAGTGTTAGAACCCAAGGACATGTTTCTAATATTATGCCATTAGTGGCATATTTTATCTCCAGTTTTACAAGTTTGGCTATATGGAAAACAAGGATTTGTAATCCTTTCCTTAAATGAGACTTGTTCTGCAAAATGATTGCCTGCTTGAGACAACATATATTATATACTATACTAAAATAGTATATACATATACTATTCCTTCTTGCACCTAGTACCTAACTCTGGCCAAAGGAATTCAAGTGGAAAAGTTAATTCTTCCTTATCTGTGCTCAGAGAGATCTTGGAAGCCATTTGTCAACAGGGTAAGAGCTGCCTTTATCTTGTACAAATAAACAATGAGAGCTAGCAAAATTTTCTTTATCTGACATTTGTGTAAAAATGAAAAAGGAAATTGGTTGAAAGTGACCAAGGATCAGGAGTTGTCTTCCATTTCATCTATTATTTGACTTAATGGACACACGAGTTCTTGTCCTCCTCAAAGACTAACTTCTAGGTAAAATCTGAACAGATAATCTGAGTACGTATACTTTATTCATTACATACAGTAAATACAGTAACTATGCTATAGTGCATATAAATATACATAGTGATCAGGAAATGATGAGAAGTAGATCATTAGTTTTATTCAAACAGGACTTTTTTTGTTTGAAAGGATATATGTTTTGCTTTTAAGAATATATTTCTTTAAAGTATGAGAAAGCTGAAAATAAAAAGGCAAGACTTTATCCTATTTTCTAATGTATGAGGTTTAGCACCCCACAATTCATATTGAAGAGAGACATAATATCATACAAGGAAGTCCAGACATGTAACAAGTAAAAAGGGGGCTGCTTCAGATGAGATGGGCCTGTTCAGTGCGCTATGGCCACAGATGAGGTCTCATTTCCTATGAACTCCGAGTGAAGGTTTTGCCATAGTGAAGATAGACTTAACCCAACTGGAAACAAGAATCTGATGACACTGGATTGGGAAGCACACTTGGATTTCTTTCTCTGGTCCTGAAACAAAAATGTGGAAGCTTCCTGTTCTTGATTCTTTCCTGACTGTTCTGAGAACTTAACATATATTTGGGAGTTTTTTGAAGTGTAAAGTATGCTATAATCACGTATCATGGAATAATGACCTTATAAAAAATTTTCCCATTATACTCTCAAAGTACATATAAATAGAGTCACAATATTAATTGTGCCCAGAAGAATTATTTCTACATTTTTGTAATGCATAATGAATACATTCATCATGGGGAACTGGTGTAAATAAATACAACGCAATTATTTTTCCTTCCTCTTCCTTATCCTTTTTGTGTATATATATCTCCTGTCATCCCACAATGTCTACCTGCCTATTTACTGTCATCTTTTATTTTGCTCTTTAAATTATTTACAATTTGGATTCCTCATAGAAGAGAAGTCATGAGATATTTAACAAGGATTATTTATTCTAAAATTCTGAAAATCTTATAGTCGTAAATGATGTATATTCTAAATTTAGGTTTGGATTCTATATAATATTTTATGGTTATATTGGATTTAATTATAAAAGAACTTTTCTCACATACCAATTAAACACTAAAAAGAATGTTACCTAAAAATAATTTAATTCAGTCCACTAAAATTTAGGTATGTTCTACTGAATGATTACCCAAAGTTACCCAGGTTTCCTTGAAGCTAAAAGTAAAGGAAGAGCTCAGCCATAGTTGAAAGATTATACCAAAAATTCTTCTCAAACTTTGTCAGGAAACAAATTAAATGGATGGCAATATGTATTTCCCAAGACTTCAAAAACATCAAGAACAATCAAACAGAAACAACAATGAAAATTATCTCTGTATAAATTTTCCTAAGGAAAAAAAGTGACTGAAATGTACCCTTCTTTATGGCCGAATAGTACTTCATTAAGTATATGTATCATTCTCTATACCCATCAACTTACTAATGACCACATAGACCACTTCAAGATTAAGCTATTATGAGCAGTGCTTCTATAAATATAGCTGTACACATATCACGGAAATGTGATGTTTTTTTTACTCAGTGGGGAAGATAACTTGAAAGAGAATAACTGGGTCAAGTGAAACTTCTACTTTTTGATTTTCTAGCAATCTCAATACTGATCTGTGTAGTAGTTATACAGCAATACTTTCATTTAAGCACACCTCTGTTCACAGACAGTTCAATTCACAAACAGATACATTTGGTAAATCTTTACCTCCGTTTACCAACTCTACATCAAGTGACAAACCTGACCGTGTCTATCCTCCCCACTCTGCCATGCGGGAAAGGCTCCCTTGCACTGAGATCATGGTCACAGACAGACAGAGGCACAGCTGCTGTGACGCGCACGCGCGCGTGTGTGTGTGTGTGTGTGTGTGTGTGAAGCTGACAGGCAAGTGCACCATGGCAACGATGGTAACTGGAATGTCCGGAGGGGCAATGAATGTGACAAGAACGTGCAGTGCAATAATAAAAGTCAGGTGTCATTCAGAACAAGTATGGTAGAAGAAAGTTTTGAAGAAAACCACTAAACTGAAGAAAGAAATTGTAGAAAATGAGCACAACAGTTAGGTCATGATGTGGCTTCAGTATGGTAGATACTGTGAAATAGAACATATTCAGAGAGAATTGGGATGTCGGGGTAACAAGAGGAAGAAAAAATACGATGGTAATAAAGAAAAGGTAAACAAAGCTTATGTATATAGGGGCTGGGGGGGTGTAGGGTGGGTGGAGAAATGAGAAAAATAGATGATAGCAAAGTCGATAGTCTGGAATATGTTGAAGAATAAAATGTCATCAAAGGGCCGGAGATTTAGCTCAGTGCTTCCGGTGCCTGCCTCGCAAGCGCAAGGTCCTGAGTTCGATCCCAGTAACCACATATAATGCTGGGCGTGTGACTCTTCCCACCAGCCATCAATACCGCATACCACAGTGCCGGGCGTGGTGGCTCACGCCTGTAATCCCAGCACTCAGGAGGCAGAGGCAGGAGGATTGCTGAGTTCGCGGCGGCTTGCCTGGGCACCATAGTGAGCTCAGGGCCAGCCTGAACTACAAAGCGAGACCCTATCTCAGAAAAGCAAAAAAAAAAAAAAAAAAAAAGACATCAAAGGAGCTAATATGGCGCAAGCGGCAATGCTGTTAATGCAGCGAGGACACCGCTGCTGGAAGAGGTGGGAAAACTTTCGCTGGTTTGGCTGAATGAGAAACAGCTGGCAGGTGATAGCATTAGCGAGGTGCGATCTAAGAAAAAGCCAGGAACGTGCACAGCGATTTACTGCAGGAAACACCTCTACAAGTGCCCCCAAGGGATGAATTTAAAACCTGTAAAGGGAGCTTTGGTAAACTGAAGAAGAGAAGTGGCAACCACAGCGTGATAAGACACGGGGAGGCTTCCGGTTCTGACAAGGCTGTTTCAAAAGCCAGTGAGAACGAATTTAGAGAATTCAGGGAGGCAGAATGATGGATCACTCAAGGGCTCAGCTATCATGAAACACTGCTCCCGAAGAAGATCCTGAAGAGAACGTGTTTCTCACAAGAGGAAAAGGCACGGCCAGTGGAAAAGCCCAGAAAGGACGGACTGATCCATTTGCCGTTTGGGAATGGGAGCACCAATCTTCCAGTTAAGCCACTGCTTGTGGACCATCCCAGGACCCCTCATGCACTCCAGGAACAGAATGTCAACAAGGCCAGGTGGCCTGACCTATGGAGGCTCAAGGTAAAACCTTATTCAAAAAGCAATTTTGCATGGAATGATTGCACAAAGTGTTTGCATCCAAAGTTAAGAAATGCATTTTTGCCAAGCAGCGGCCTGAAAGATGCCTTCTTCAGAGGGACAGTGCCCTAACACAACCTCTGTTCTCTGTGAATGACATGGACATTGAGTATGAATGACTTTCTAAAGATCAAGTTCCTCCCACTCAAATACCTCTTTCCTGCAGCCCATGGAAGAGCATGTTCAGAGGCCTTTTAATGTCAGTGAAGAGGTCTGCTTGATCCTGAAAGAGTCCTGGAAGAAACATTTCAGCGTAGTCCACTTCACTGATGTCACATATCTGACCTTGTACTCAGCCTGGAGGAAGCCATGGCCAGAACGTGTCACTGAACATGACTCTGAAGGGTCTGTGCACAGGAAGTAGAGGGGATTGAGCAAGAATGTGGGTTTGGACATCAGCGCAGACTTAGAGGAGTTTCTTGAGGGCCATTAAGAGGAAATATTCAAAGGGAAAGGGGTAGGAGAAGGTAATGAGAGGAAAGAATAAATATGATTTAAAAAAAGAGAAGGCACATGTATATGGGGTGGGGATGTGGGTGGGTAGGGATATGGATAAAAATGAGAATTAACTTGTGTCATATGCTGGTGCAAATTTTCCAATGTTTAGTATGATTGTGAGCTGTATATAAAATATACCGATAAATAATTCAATTTTTTTTAAAAAAAGAAGAGATCATGATTAAAGACCATGGTAAACTCCAAAAGAAAGATATTGTTGTGGGCTACGTCACGTGGTTAAGAGCATTCTACTGAGGAAGAAGAAAACAGGAAGAGAGAAATTTCCAGGGAAATTACAAAATCCATTATGGAAAAATGGAAATAATGCCAGCATTTCCTAGAGAAGTACCTCAGCAATATAACTGAAATGAACAGAGCACTGAATCAGATGAAAAACGCAGTTTCTCCTTTCTAGAGTGTTAGACAGTATATGAAAAAACAAGAGGCATTCGACAGAGTTTTCGTCAAAATTGGCCTTGCATCTAAGTGACAAAGAGAGGAAAAGATCCCTCCACAATACTTATATGGAGGAGACTCTCGCTCCAAATAATAACCTCCTATCCACCCATCTTTGTTCTCTATTCCAGAAGTTACCTCAAGCAGGGTTAGTGTTCTCTCTCTTCATACTGTACTGCACTTTGTTTCATATTTTGGGGGTTAAAAATTACATATGGTTCAGAATGGATGAACTTGATTTACATTTTACCTGATGGAGAAATTTGATCTCAGTTCATTTCCAGGATCTTGTAACTAATTAAATTTGTGAAGCAAGGCACCCCTGTACCAATTTACATTAAGTACTTCCCACTGAGGACAGGTTTCTTTCCCCCTTACCTCTACCAGCATTTGTTATTATTTGATTTCTTTATCATATAATTTTTTCCTGAGTAAGACAAAATCTCACTGTTGTTTTCGCTCTAGTAATTTCTTAGTGGAACTTTTTGCTAGCTTCCAAGAATGATGTTGGGATTGCTGCTTCCTTTTCTATTTCATATATGCACAGTATCCCACAGTATAATTTTGAACAATGTTTTCCTATCTCACAGTATCTGCTATAATTTTTCATCCTTATTTACACTTTTAGTTTCTCACGCCAGAGAGAAAATAGGGTATTTACACGTGTTTGATTTATTTCACTCAAGAATATATTTTCAAAGTGCAACCAAATGTAGAGTTTGTTCCTTTATCACTGAATAGTGCTTCAGTCTGTAAAAAGTCTTTTTTATGTACTCATCAGTTGATATCTACTTTGACTGTTTCCAAGATTTAGCTGTTATAAACTACTGCTATAAACATGGGTGAATACACAGCATGGTGGTAAGACCCTTTTTGTTGTTTTGGGAAATAACCAAAAAGAGAAGAGCTGAATCGCTAAATCAAATAGGACCTCTAATCCCAGATTTCTTTCTTTCTTTCTTTCTTTCTTTCTTTCTTTCTTTCTTTCTTTCTTTCTTTCTTTCTTTCTTTCTTTCTTTCTTTCTTTCTTTCTTTCTTTCTTCCTTCCTTTCTTCATCCTTCTTTCTTTTTTCTTCCTTCCTCCCTTCCTTCCATCTTTTAATTTTTGAGACAGAGTCTCACTTTGTAGTTCAGCATGGACCTGAACTCACTATGTAACCCAGGCTGGGCTTGAACTCACAGCAATCCTCCTGCCTCTGCTTCCTGAGTGTTAGGATTACAGGTATGGGCTACCATGCCCGGCATTGTGGTGTGTGGTACTGGGCTTAAACTCAGTAGCTTGCACTTGCCAGGCAGACGCCGGAACCACAGGGCTATATCCCCAGCCCTGTAATTCTGATGAATTTTCACACTGATATCTACAGTAGCTGCACCAGTCAACACTCACAGCAACAATGGAGAAGGGCTCATTTTCTCCCCACAGTCCCATTGGCATTTGCTATTGGTTGATTTCCTGATAATAGTCATTCCTTTGGAGGAAGAGGAAATCTCAGTACTGTCAAGACTATGGTAAAAACAGAACTCTCATACATCACTGGTGGGAATGTAAACTAATACAACTGCTATGTAAATCGCCACAGAGATTCCTCAGAAATATTAAAATAACAAATTCCTTTTGACCAGCCTATTATTTTATTAGGCATCTTCCTGAAAGCGTTATAAGTATTGTATTACAGTAATATACATAGAGACTCATGTTTACAGAAGCACGATTCGTAAAAATAACTATTGGAAGAAACCTATGTGTTCATCAAGAGATGAATGGATAAAGTGTAGTATTTATGTTCAATGGAATGCTACTTTACTATAAAGAATGGTAACTTTGAATCATTTGTAAGGAAATCAAGCCACAAAAACAAATTGTTAAATGAATAAATCAGACACAGAGGCTTAAATACTGTATCATTTTTGTGGTAGTCAACTGAGTAATTATCAACTTGAGTGGGGAGCACACAGCTAAATTGAGGAAGCATGGCACTGGGCATAGAAGACCCACTTTATGGAGGACTGATGTCAGAACGGTATAAAAGGAAAGTGAGAGGGAAGGACTTCAGCTTTGGAAGAGCTTCGTTGTGGCTGATTTTCCTCAGAGGAGTTTCAGCTGTTCACTGCAGAGGAGCGCTGGTCCCCGCCATTGCCAAGGACGGCTGCTGTTCTCTTCAGCGGAGCTTCGCTCTTTGCCCTCACCTCCAACGTCACTTGAAGGCTTTCAGCAGATGCTTCAGCTGACCACACCGGCCTTTGGCCTGCTGGCACAGACGCCAGCGTCTAGCTCTGACCTTTCAACCTCCCTACCCAGATGCCTTGGTTTTTGTCATGGAGCCTTCAGCCCTCAGAGGCAGACTTTTACAGGACATTGCTGTGGCTCCGAGCCTTTGGATGGACCCTCTGGATCTCCAGCCAGGTATCAAGATCTTGTGCCGTCTTCTCCATTTGCCTCTGTGGGCAGCTACTGTGGGCCAGTCTTATAAATTTCCGTGTCCTGCATTAAATCTGATCAGAACATGTGCACCTGTATGAGAAGACTTACCTCAGCCCTGTAAGCTCTTGTAAGCACTGACTAATACAATTTCACATGAGAAATTCAGAATTTAAATAAAGAACAAAAGATACCTAAGAAGAGAGAAACTACTGCAAATGGGAAGGGAACCAAGACATGGACAGAAGGGGGAAAGTACAGCAGGGTAAGCAGACGCTAAGAGTGTTAAGACATGCCATATACATGTACCAAATACCCACGATGAAAGTATTCATTGTGCAGTACAGATATGTATTGATAAATAAATTTTTAAAAGAATTCCTCAAAATATACAACTTTGAAATAGAATGTTTAACTCGGACAAAACAATTGTATCTTTGATTATCATTAATTAAGCTTTGAAAATGTAGAAGGAATTAGAAATTCATGGTAAAAATACAGATGATTTTGTTTTAAGAATTACATATGAAGTAGGACAAAAAATAGCAGACAATATATTGATTAAAAACTATTCCTCGCTAAGCCATAAAATAAATGAACAAAATTTGTAAAATAGACTAATAGTGTAAACTTCACTATCCATTGATACTTTTTCACATCTAATTTTAGCTTTTGAATCATGATATAAAAAAATGTTCAGTCTGCCATCAGCAGGTAAGAATTGTTCTGTAAGAATAAAATTTTCCTTTCCCCCAATTTCACAATTCTTCCTTCCAATAATGCAAAATGGTTAATATTTTTGATCCTGATGGCTACCTAAAAATATAACCATTATTACTTTTCTTCAGGTCATAAAGATATAAATATTTTCAAAGAAATAACACTGTAATTTTGTATTAGTGCTTGAGGGGTGTTGTTAGATCTTTCATATATAATTGACCCAGGGATCCAGTTAAAAGCAACATACAAATAATTTTGAACTAGCTTAGGTGGAATTAAAATAAGTGGCCATATTGAAAAAAAAAAGGAAGTATCAAAAAATGTGAATTCCAAATAACCACCATGAATTCAGAATGTTATTAGTGTTATATAAATTACTAAGATGTCAATTTCATCTTATTTTTGACATAATTAAGAAACATGATTGTTTGATCTGATGTTGAGTCTCAGTTGTTTGTTGAAAAATTGTGTTAATACCTGTTTGTGATACATACTGATAATACCTTTTGAAGATGTGGTACATACACTTTAAGCATATTCATACTTTTTATACTCCCTTCTTTCCTTGTATTTCATCACTTTTCCTTTTTGTAAAAGATCTACCTATCTATATTTATTTATCTTTTATTTTGTTCTGAATTTAATTTCTCCTATGAGAGAAATGATGCAAAATTTAAACTTGCACATCTCATTTATTTCACTTTACATTATAGTCGCAATGCATCTATTTCCCTACAAATGACTTAAATTAATCCTTCTTAAACTAGAGAGTTTTGTTATCATCAAAATGTCAAATAAAAAATGATGGACAGGCTATGGGTAAAAAAGTACTTTTCTACGTTTTTGGGAATGTAAACTGTGACGATTGTTATGGAAATCAGTACAGAGATTTCTCAATAAAAACTCCTAAGAAATAGAAATTCTACTCAGCACAGCTATTCCTCTTCTAGGTAGCTTCCCAAAAGTGTTAGACTCATTGTATTACAGTGATACATGCATACTCATGTTTATAACACCACAATTCATAACAGCTAAATCTTGGAAGCATCTCTCCTTATATCACCAGTCAAGTGGATATTTTCAGCACTTGATTTGGAAATCTGACCACAATAGTGGGATAACCTATACAATCTTCAGGACACATATTGATTCTTATCCACATGTTGATTCTCCAAAGTCTAGCTGACTCTTTAACAGTTTTTTTTTTCTTGTGAACAAAGTTTACTATTGCTTGGTAAGAACAGTTTCCCATTGAAACTGCAGTTTGCTACTAAAATCTGAATTAGCATTATGTATATTTTATATAAGAAAGCAGAGAAATCTTAATCAGTACTTCTGATGGTGAATTCTTACTATCACTTTCAAAAACAAGCACTGACTTTTTTTTTTACAGGAAATGTAACCCATGCAAATATTAAGTAAAATAAGCCTCTCATTTTAGGGAATTCTCATGAATTACCACCTACACTATACTATCAGATAGTATTAACAGCACCCTCATGCCTGGCTCATTATTTCAATATAAAACAATGCTAATGTTCCCCCAAGGATCCAGAGACTATCATACAGGATTTCTCACTCTTCAGTGTGCATACAAATCAACTGAAGATCCTATTAAAATGCAAGTGCTGAGTCGGGGCATCTGGAGAGGGTATGGATGTACTCATGTTTCACTAAATATTCTGAAGGGACCTCCATGCTGCTAGGCAATCCTTGGATCAGCCTTTAGCAGCAAACTAGGCAAACTTATTCAGAAGCAATGCTGTGTTTTCATCCTCAGCTCTGCGCTTACAAATGTCTCCATAATGCTACCTGCAGCTTTTCAGTACTCAGAAGATGCTGGCTTGAGTGAAATATCACAGTTTTATTTACTGTCACCATTAGATAATTGCCCCTGCTTCTGTCCATCTTACTCCTCCAGGCAAAGATCTACAAACAAGCAGAAAGTTGACCACCAAACCCTTTCTTCTGCTCTCTTGTCTCTCCCTTCAGCAACTACTTTGTATTCCCTAACTGAATTTTCTGCTGTTGTTCCTCTCACTCCTTCTTTTCTCTCATTCCTTTCCTTGTCTTTCCTTTTCACAACCCACACATCAGTTGTTCCTTTTTGTGTTTCTCTTATTTTCTCCATTCTGTGTTCTCTTCATTTCTTTCCCATATGAAGACAGCCCTCTCTCCTAAGAACTGATTAGATGCAAAATGCACCTCAATGGTAGTTTCTATATGGACACGTGAAGTTTTTGAAACATACATATGATGGTGAAATCCAGGTCTGGCTGAGCCAACTGCACCACACGCCAGTCTCCTAGGTCCTGAGAGAGCCCTTGGCCCTCGGTAGACTAAATTGAGACCAAAGCAAGCATTGAGCTAATGGACACACCACGGCCAGGGATTGCCCCAGTCCTCCCCAACATTGGGCCCCACCTCTGACAACCACAGACCAATCCCCAACAGCCACCACAAACCCCACCCACCGCTTGTGCTCTATAACGCCCCACACTGCATTCATTAAATGGAAGCTTTCCAGAAACCTCCCCAGAGTCCTGTGTGCGTGTGTGACTCTGCGTCTCACTCTCCCGTGTGCAGCTCTGCGATAACAACTGCTGCCCAAACGTGGGGCACTAAGGTATTCCTTCGCCTTGCCTCTTGGGTAAGTGTCCCCACCTTTTTGGGGAATTCCTCCTCCCCGCGGTTCAGCAGGCTGTGTCCCTTCCTGTGGCTCAGCAGGCCCCTTCTTTAACGTGCCACACCCCCTTCCACCTTCTTTCCACAGATCTCACTCTCAGAGTATGAGAAATGTCCTCTCCTCCTCTGCCCAATCCCCAAATGGCGCCTGTGCCCCTTCTCTTCCTGCCGACACACAGGTGCTGCTCCCTATAGATCACCAAACCCTCCCTCTGCTCCACCCCTTAAACTGCCCTACCTGGGCGCTATTTCTGACCCTCATCTCTGATCACTAGAGGTGATGGTAAAGGCAATGTCCAGCACTGTGGGGCTGTGGCTCCTGCTGCTGCCGCCACTGCTTGGCAAAGCCCCTCTGGGCCTCTGCTTCTCAAGGGACGCCTACTGGGAGCGATGGTACTTGAACCAGGCAGCCAGGACCCCGCTGCTCTTTGTGTACACCCTGCCGGACATGCCCAGAGACATGCCCAGCTTCCACCCGGGCCAGCACCTCCAGGGCATCCACCACAGCGACTTCAGAAGAACAGCTGGATCCATGTGGAGGACACTGGCCTTCTCTACCTCAACCCAAGCCTGGACCGTGACTTCTGGGAGCAGCTGGACTGCAGAGTGGTGGCTCCCTACAAACGATGCCACGCCCTACGCCGCCATCTGATCCTCCAATCGGGCAAATGAGGAGGCTCACGCTTCAGGAACGGCCCAAAAGTCATTGACACCACCAGCACCACGACGCCCCAGTAAGACCATCTGGACAGATATTAAGGCCCTCTATGACCAAGCTTATGCTTTGGCCCCTCGGAGCACCCCCCCCACCCCCGACTGGGGCCAGTGCTGGTGGTCCTCCCATGTGCTGCGCTCACCACCAATTCCCACTTGGCAAGTATGAGCCCTAGTTCCCAGCCCCCCCCCCTTCTAGTCGCAATCAACTAGAATCCTTCCCTTCCTCACCCCTTTGGCAGTGACTCCTCCATTTACCCTGTAGTCATTGATGGCATCCACCCCGAGTCTCCCGTCGGTACCACATGGAATACTTCTGTCTCTCCTTTCTCTGTCTGCTTTTCTACCTCACCTCCACCTTTCTTCCTCCACCCTAGCGACCTAAAAACCAACACCACTGACCCATCTTCCTTGCTCTTCGGGCCAATGCTGCATTCTCTGGAGTCTCTGGGACCCCTTTCTTATGTGATTCTTATACTATGTGTCCTACACCCCTAATTCAAAACTTTGCCACTCAGCACCTCTGTGCCCACCCTTTACCAAAAACTGGTTGGGCAGCGACCCCCTGTTTAACCTTATGCTTTACCCACACAGAAAACATGAGTTAGGCGCCTCGGCCATCTTTGCCATCATTGTGTCCTTGGGTACCGCAGTCTCCACAGCCGCCACTGCTTCCGTCACCTTGCACAACCAGATCGCCACTGCCGCGCTGTTAATCAACTCGCTCAACGTACTGTGCCCGCCCTTGGACAAGCTTCAGCTCTCTTCCATGACACCCGTGCTGCCCTTGTCAACCTACAGCCCCAAATGAACTTAGTCCTTTGATGTGGTTACCTTTAATAATGTCTGGCGTTCCATTTGGGAGGGGTTCCTAATGGGGCTTGTCCAAATTAAATTCATGGACTCGTGGGCTAATTTTAAGGTCGCTCTATCCAACCAAACCCATAAAAATGTCAGATGGTTGGCAGAAGCCATAGAACCTAAACAAAGAGGAGATGATGATGGCAAAATCAAGGTCTGGCTGAGCCAAGTGCACCACCTGTTTTTGTTGTTGTTGTTTGTTTGTTGTGGCTTTTTTATGGTAACTCAATCAGTTTAGCAGATGACGTAAAAACTATTCCGCATGTAAGTAATATAGGGTATGCAAAATATCTGTCAACTTCATTTAAATCCTGAGTTTAGTATATTTGTTCTTTAATTCTTTCTTGTATGTAAAGGTCCTTCCTGGTTAATTTTTCCTATTCACCTTTTCCTAAATTCTCTGGGGTTCCCCTTCCATTTCAATTTGGTTAGTTTGTACCGTTCCTCCTTTGTCTCATTCTTCCACTCTCATTTTTCATTTGAAGCAGGCCCTAGAAGTACTTCATACAAAAGCCATTTTACACTCTGATTTGGAGTATGCTTTACAGCAGCAGCAGGGCTGCAGACTTCTGGTGCCAGCTGACTGCAGCGCAGGCAGCCACAAGACTGATCATATTTAGTTTGCTTCTTGCTTGTGTTTGTACACAGCGCTGCTCTTGTTTTGTTTCCAACTGTCTCTTTACTAATGAGAGCAGTCCTATGGTGTCTCTAACAATTATTTAAAAGGGTGTAGGGAACCAGCTCCTAAACTAACTCTCCTGTATAAACACTGAACTTAATTTTGTGTCCGAATTACCTATATTCTAAATTTGATTTATGGTAAGTTGTTTGAAATCAGGAAACCTATATTCTTGCCTATATTCTAAATTTGATTAATGGTAAGTTGTTTAAAATCAGGAAACTGATTAGAATGATTAGTCAGACCTATATTATGATAGGGATATAATAATTCTGATTATTCTAATAAATAGAAACTTATATAATCTTATAAAATCATGTAAGTACTAAATATAGCTTTTTGTTCAAATTACTCATATTACTGGAAGATTAAAGGTTTTGATGATGATAAAGCAACTAACACAAATTGTGGACTGACATGCATTTAACAGTGACTTAAGCTTGTGTGACTAGCTGAAGAAAGTAGGAAATGTTGTACTTTTCTCCTGAGCCATAGAATCCAAACCAGTGCTGATGTTCTTGAAGCACTAGATCTAATGGTCAACTAAAGACTATAAAGCTTCAATGGGCAGACCTAGTTTTTTTCCACTTTCATCAATAAAAACACATTTCTCTCACACCTTAGGTCAATTAAGGTCATCAAATCATATCTACATGCCACACTTTATTTTGTAAAATGCTGTTGAAGGGAGACCAGCAGATGTGGAGTTGGGACTAAGATCCACAGGAAAATAATGGTAAATTAGTAAACAATTTTTCTTCCTTTATATGCTCATGGGATTTCTGAAAATCTCCACTTACAAGAGGTGATGGGGAAAATACAAATGAATATTTAAATGAAATTAATTATTTTGAAGACACATTCTCATTAAATCTTGTAACGTCCTCCCTATCACTCTGTACACACGTATTTCATCTTTCCTGCTACTTTCTGATGCATTTCTGAAAGTCCTCCTTTAGAAATGTCTTTATGAAGTGTGGCAAAAGTTTTGGTGAATATTGGTGCCAAGTATCACACAATGGAAAGTCAGACTTATAAAAAATTACAATATATCCTCACACACCTTCACCAGATCTTGTGCTGTGTGATTTCTGCCACTTCTGCAAAGTTCAAAATAGCCATGAAAGGAAAATACTTTTACTTGTTTCAGGACAGCAAGGTGGTCATGACAGTACGAAGAAAGACAGTCAGAGATGCTGCCACCTGATCCTCTGATCGGGCAAATGAGGAGGATCCTCATTTGAAGAAAGATCTTACAAAACTGCTTTGGAATGTGGCAAGTGTAACACAATAAGTGTGTCAGAAGCAAGGGAAAGTATTTGAGGAAAATTTATGACAATGCATCTATGACTGTAAAAATTTTTAAATTTAATCATGTCATTTTTTTTTTGAGACAGGGTCTTGTTTTGTAGTTCAGGCTGGCCCTGAGATCACTATGCAGCCCAGGCAAGCCTCGAACTCAGCAATCCTCCTGTCTCTGCCTAATCATGTCATATTTTTCAGTCACATCTTGTACATAACAATAGTGAATATTTGTGGTTAGCCATAAAATAAAATTAGTTGGTAGACTTGTGTAATTATTAACATATTTTTTACTGAGTTAAATTTCTCTTAGCTGAATGAAATGTTACATAAAACGCAGTAAATGTATTGATATGAGTGACATTGACATTCTTTTCTTTTTTTTTTTTTTCTTTTTGAGACAGGGTCTTGCTTTGTAGTTCAGGCTGGCCCTGAGCTCATTATGGTGCCCAGGCAAGCTGCCACGAACTCAGCAATCCTCCTGCCTCTGCCTCCCGAGTGCTGGGATTACAGATGTGAGCCACCACGTCCGGCATTGTGGTATGCGGCGTTGGTTGTTGGTGGGCGTGTCTCCACGCCCAGCGTTATATGTGGTTAGCGGGGATCGAACTCAGGACCTTGCGTTTGCAAGGCAGGCACCGGAACCACTGAGCTAACCCTCCGGCCCCAACACTGACATTCTTACCTAGTAATTATCTAACACCAGAAGCATTTCACTAGCATGAAAAGCTGGTTCCACAAACTCTAAAACTCTCCTAGATTAAGTCCATGACACATAAAAATGTCTGATAAAGAAGATATAATGTCACTGTTGGCTAGTCTCTCCAACCACACAATGTTGAAATGTCCTAAGCCTAGTAATATCATTATTATCTTTGTTTAATCTGCCCATATATTGACTTTTCCCAAATGTACACAGAACATTCTCTTGTCTCATCTGGGTTCTAGGATCTTAACAAACCATTGTATATTCATTAACTCCATTTAAATGTTTTTTTTTAATCTGTGGGCATCTTTATTTTAACATATAATGAACACTGTCTTGTTTACTAAGTTAAGTTTTTATTACAGATCATTCATGGCCAGTTTTGCTCCCAAAGTTTAACAATATCCCATAGAAACACGGTAACAGTTGTAGTCAGATACTATATAAATTTATTTCTTCATTCAAAAATTTTCAGAAGCTTCTATTCACAGTTAAAATGTTTAAAATCCTTGCCCATAGTCAATAAAGTCACACATTGTCTGATTTATACTTGTTGTTCTGGGATTTGTAGCTACTAACTGATTTATATCCACAAAAGTCACAATGGTGTCCCTTAAAATATGGCAAACTATTTTTGACATCTGAGGTTTGCAGTGGATATTTCCCATGGGTTTTGCTACAACTCACATGGCTATTCCATTCTCCCTTCGAATGGCTTCTATTAGTGGGTTTTTTCCATATCATTCTATGTAAAAACAGCGCTCTTTCAAATCCTATATTCCATCATGTATCATCACTGTACTGTGTTTTTGATGATGAATACATTAGAGCACAGATTTATTTGAATATTTTAGACTTTATAATGCCTATGAATACTGCTACCCATAAGATGTATTGTATATGTGATAGATCAAATATATCCTGCCCACTACTCTCTCTTGAAATTCTTGGATGTTTTCCCATGAATATTTGCTACTCACCAAAATATCAAAAAATTCCTGAACTTTCAAATTATTATAAAAATGAATGTATTTTACAAAGTTATAATTTATAAATGATTTATAAAGTTATAATTTAGAGGTGATTAATAAATATAAAAGCAGAAAGAAAACAGGAGAAATGACTGGCAAAGGCTGTGTGTATTTAAAATGAAAAAATTAAAATAAAATTTTATTACTTAATGAAGACAATTGTAACATAATTAGTTTATTGATTATTCTCTCTTGTTCCCTAACTTAGTGACAGAATAAATATAAGAAACTAGATAATTCTTTAAAAGCACAGCACATAGACATTGATCTTATTGTAGTAAGCCCTCTCTGTGTTGGTTCCCAACACAGTCTTTCAAGGTAGAAATACCCCAGGATTAGTCACACAACTGTGTGTGTGTGTGTGTGTGTGTGTGTGTGTATGTTGACACATTTCAAATATGCACCTACAGCTTCTCCCTCTCATCTGAGCTCCAGAGATTAAAGAGTCACTATGTATTTCAGGACCCACTTCAAATGTTGCAGTGTTTTTTCAGCCCCAGAAGATAATGATAACAAAATGGTAATGTTCTTGACTAGATGGACTTTCATCACAATGCTGATGTGAATTCTTTTGACAGATAACATTTATGTGGTTATTATGCAGGAGAGTATCACTTGAGAAGGAATTGGTGGTAGCCTTCAGAACAGTAAAGACTATGCCAGGTAAAGGACACCAAGAAAAAGAAGACTGAGGTCTTAGAATGGTAAACTTCTGAATTGTCTCACAGCCCTGTTACTATAGGTAGTTAAATTAGGTGGACATTCAGATATAGTCAGAGATATACTGGGATCTCATTAAAATCAGAGCAAAGTAAAGACATCAGAATTGTGGTAGGAGGTATATGGGATGAAGGCAAGGCCTCAAAATAAAGTTGGGATGGCCAAATTTGCATACTCCACTAAGGGATGAGCACAACTCCAGAGTCCAGTATCCTGTAATTAGCATCTCCCAGTCAATTAAGTCCAGATATGCATCAGACACCTGTGTAGTTAAACAGAATATCTGGACCCATCTCTTCCCAAAATGTTTCTGTTTTAGAAGTCATAAGTGCCCTGCTTTCCTCCTGGATCAATAACAGCTATGCAGCTACACTTGTAGTACTATAGGTTCATTGTAGTTTGACCCATATTGGGCTTACATTGTGACTTTGCTGTATAAATAAAAGATTCTCAGTAGCAACCAAGTCAGGACCCCTTCTTTCTCTTGAGGCAAACCTATTCCCCAATGAAGCTTTTCTACTCTTAACCTCCTGTGTCCAATGAAATTCATTTTTCTATTTCAAGCAACATGAACTCAGCACATCTGCCATCTAGCAGGTTGAGAATTGCATTTCTTTTGTATCACTGTGAGCTTGGAATACAATCTTAAACTGCTGGGAGTGCTCAGATTGGCCTGTAGCCTCATGAGACTTTCAATTCAGGACTCAGCCAACTCATGCTTAGATTGAGATATGATACATTAGAAATGAGCTCCCAGAATAAAATTTTAAGTACTGAAGGGAATACACTCAGATAGTAAGCAAGAGGACCTGACAAGGTAAGGTTTAAAGTTTATTTCTGCAGAAAGGCACCAGTGCACTCAGACAAGAGGCAGCAGGCACACTGAATGAGAATTTGAGCCTGCCTGCATGGGAAGTAGCTGTTTTTTTTTTAATTCCCCTCCATTACCTGGGTTGCACTTTGTACACTCTATCTCAGTTGGCTAGTTTAAACAACACAAAATGTGACCTGAGGAATTGCTTGGCAGAGTTGCTAAGGGAGCGAAGAATGAAAAGGGAGATGTGGGGAACAGCAGGTCCTTGGCTCTTGATAATCATTTCGGTCTTTAGCTGTGCTATCAGGATTTAAACTGAGCAGCCATTTCCTGTAATTTCAGTATATTCAAGCATGGCTGCCTAAGGCAGACTAGAATAAGATGGAGGCATGCCTGTGTATATTCTTTGACAGAAAAGACAAGGCTTCAGTTTCTCATAGATAGAAGAAATGAAGACAGGTAAAGAGGAGACAAAGAAAACCATAATTTCAGAAATGAAAACTGTACATTCAGGTCACATGCCAAGTATAAATGTTTCTCTTTCCCAGTATACCATAAGCCTAAGCCACTCCCTTTTATCTACAAATAATTTCAGCCATCCCCTTTCTAGTTGCAACTGACTCAGTTTTACCTGTGAATCCAGCATTTTGTCACTTATAAATTGGGCTTTCCTCTTGAATAGAATTTTATCTTGCTGTGTCAGCCATCCTTCCTCACCCATGAAACCAAGACTGAGATTAAATACAGGCAAATTCCAAAAATTACCACAACCAAAAACATCAAAAACATTCACAGTTCTTGAGTTCTTGAGGAACATTCTATTTCTTTGACTGAATATCTTCCATTTCTACATTATATATATATATATATATATATATATATATAGTATATACTGTATATAATTGCTTCAAGTAACTAGTATTAAAATAAAATAGCCATGTACAACTGATATATTAGTGTTGAAATCTATCTTACAATATGAAATGCTTTATAATACTAATTGAAAAATTATTGGCTGAAAATGTCAAAGCCCCTACTGAAGCACTTCAGAAGCAGCACAGGAAGAAAAAAGACTTCTGCTGGATTAAAAAGTAGATCATAGTGTAGCTAGAGGCATTTGTACAAATGCATAGGAAATGTGTTTTTAAAGTAGTCCGCATTCCTGTTGATTATATGTATGTATCTTGGGGATCAGAACAGGTCAAAGAATGTAAGATGTTCTTTTGTGAAAGGTAATCCTCTGTTATTTCTTTGGGAAAAAAATGAAAATAAAATTTGATTGAATCTTTCAAACAGCCATCGTGCAATGTTAGATATCTAAATTGCTCTTCTCCTTCAGGCAATGACAAGCAACTTAAACCCTAGAATTTTAAGAACACTTTAGAGAGTAGTTTTGCATTTTATCCCATTTTTAAAAAATTGATTTTGAAATCTGTTGAGGACAACTAACCAACTATGGTATTGAAAGACACGTCTGCATTAAACAGTGGTATTTGGTTTTAACACATGCTCAGCCTTCGTGTGGTTCTTGGGTTTCTCAAACCTCACCTTCCTTTTTTAAGTCACATTTACAGGAAGACAGATGAAATAAGAAATGTAGAAAGGAATCAATGAAAATCAAAATGTTTAAAATTAAAAATCGCACTTCAGTACACAAGTGCAGTTTATTTTTTTTCTTTTCTCTCAGAAAATATTTAGCCTTTCGACCTACAAATGGGCAGGGAAAACATTCCAGTTTTACTTGTACATGGTCTTCTTTCACCTGGGCAGAGGTCTTCTCTATTGACCTGGCAAATAGACTGTTCCTTATGAATGGTATATTATTTTTCTGCAAGTGTGCTACCCTTTTCCCATGACCCAAGAAGTAACATTGCAGATTCACAAATTCTACAGATTTCCATGCCAAGAACACATAAATTGTGCCAGCTCCAAAGTGTAATGCACCTCTATTTCTTGAGTGCCTGCACTCCATTTGAGTATACACTTAAATTTCTGCCCAACAAATCTCATTCTTCTATTTCTTACTTTTTTTTTTTGAGACAGGGTCTCGCTTTGTAGTTCAGGCTGGCCCTGAGCTTACCATGTAGCCCAGGCAAGCCTCGAACTCAGCAATCCTCCTGTCTCTGCCTCCTGAATGCTGGGATTACAGGCGTGAGCCACCAAGCCCGGCTCATTATTCTTCTTACCTATGCATTTGGAAAAGTATGTTCTCATAATGAGAATCAGCAAACTGCAACCAAATTCTACTAGTAGAATTGCAGTACACATATCAGGTTATTTTGCATTTCCAGATAAATCTCTGCAAATAGTTCCTGAAGTTCACATGATAAGGGCGCTGAGTACCCCTTTTGAAACCTACTAATGATGCAGGAGATTAGGCTCTGGTGAGAGGTAGACATGACCTATCAATCACAGAGTTCTGGGATGTATATGTTGAACATTTCCCACAGCTTGCACCTGGAGCCAATCAGATAGTTCTGTCTTCAGTTCTTCTCACGAGAACTGATGGGACAGCCTAGCCTTGTCAGTAGCAAGAGTGAGAGACACAAATAAGGCTGCTGAGGGCCAGGGATTTGGTTCATGTGTATCCATCCTATCTTGGAAGCACAAGAGGCCGAGTTCAATCCCTAGTACCGCCAAAATAAGGCTGCCTTTGAGCTCTTGGCAACTGTCTTCTCTTTCACAGTGGTAGCCTCTCATCCTGTAGGGTGTATTTCTTTTCCTATTTTAATTGGTCTTAGTTTATTTTCTTATTGCTATGACAATATATCTCACACCTGTAAGTTAAAGCAGGAAAGTTTTGTTTAGCTCACAGTTTATAAGTTTTCGTCCATAGTTGACTGCTTCCAGAGGAAGGTGGCAGAGTAGAGAAAGTTACATGACATGATGTGATGGGGCCTGCAAACATTATTTGCAGATAAATCTCTGCAAATAGTCTAATTGTTTCCCTTTCATTCCAGCCAGACTATAATCCTATTGTTTGGTGCCACCTATACCCGTGGTTGGCCATCCCATTATCTACAACCAGAACATGCTATACCTATCACTGGATTCATTTAGTTATGACCCACTCTTAATCTGTAGTCACATGCCCTAAGTCAAGACACCTCCAGAAACTCCCAGCTAGGATCCATGAAACTTTGTGAAAATATTTAGATACAAGCCATAATATGTACTCCACACAGCATCTTTTTTTTCCTCTTCATTTCTTAAATAAATGTAAAACCTCACTACTTTTGTCCTTCTGTTGACTAACTCTGTGTTCAAGACAGAAGAAACCTAGAAGTTATCTCTAGAGTGATAATCCAGCATCCTCAAAAATAGTGACATTGACTCAATAATCTGTTAACCTTATAACCACATATACATTATTCATTTTATCTCAGAGATATTGTTAGGTGCACAGCATTTTTGCAAGAAGCTTTATAAATTAAAACATCTATTCCATACAGTTATTAAAAACTGAAATGATAGAACTTTACATTGGTTTTTAAAACATGAGCAAAAGATAATTATTGGAAATGAAAATATTTCAATTGAACTTAATGATAGCAAAAGTAATAAATGGAAATAATGAGTTTCATAGCTCTAAATCTAAATTAAGGGTAATATGTAATTTTATTAGGTGAAAAGCTCACACAAATGCAGTTAACTCTCTCATCTTTTAAAAATAAAAGTGATTTTGGGCTGGAGATTTGGCTCAGTGGTTCTGGTGTCTGCCTTGCAAGTGCAAAGGTCCTGAGTTCGATCCTGATAACCACATACAGTGCTGGGCATGGTGACTCACGCCCACCAGCAATCAATACCACATACCACAGGCATGGTGACTCGTGTCTGTAATCCCAGAACTAGGAAGGCAAAGACAGGAGGATTGCTGAGTTCCGGGCTTGCCTGAGCTACATAGTGAGCTCAAGGCCATCCTGAATTACAAAGAGAGACCCTGTCTCTAAACAAATAAATAAATAAATAAATAAAACAAAATAAAAATAAAAGTGATTTTGTCAAATTTATTCCTAGTTCAATTTCCTTTAATTTGTGAAACAGTAAGAAGGGAAAACATTAGAAAATACTCAAGTTCACGTAGCTTTCAATCGTGTCAATAACATTAGTGGCTTTCTTTTAGGTAGCAGGTAGATCTGGAGATATCATCTAAGAAATGCAACATTATTCTGAGTGGAACTGTGTGACTTACACTATAATGCAGGAGACTAAACACCAACATTTGAACAGTGAAAATGTTACATTTTTAGATGTCAATGAAAGTGTCATAAAAGATCAGGAGACAATGAAATCAAGTGTGTGGTAAGGAAAAGTGAAAATCAGGGTGTAAAATATTCAAACAGGGAAAAATATGAAATGTCCTAACAAAGAAAAAACAGAAAAATGATTAACAAAGCTTCACAATATTGAGTTTGGACAGAGAAAAAAGTGAGAAAAGAGATATCACAACATAGAGGAAATCAGAGCTCTCATCATGTGAAATCAGGAAGTATTTGGAGAGATTTAGTTGGATATCCAAAATAACCTGATATCTGTACTGTAAAAATCATTATGTTGGCTATTTTGTATGTGAAGAAATTTGGGTACAGTCCAGAAGGATGTTGTGTATTTTCACATAGGAGAAACCACATTAGTGGGAATAAAACACTTAGTATATTGCAAGATTTTAGGTGTATTTACTTTATTTGAAAAATGTTAGCATAGAAACTGCAAAGACTGAAGGACTTAATTAACATTCCCATGCTAGAACATAACACAGTTTGTCTTTGTAAAATGAAGAATAGAACATTTGGACATGATGGCTGACACCTGCCTTCCCAATACTCTGGAAGGTAGAGGTAGGAGTATCCCAACCTAGAGAGAACTTGGCTCAAAATAAATAAATAAAAATAAAAAGAGACTGGGGCTGTACTTCAGTGGGAAAGGCCTGGGTTCAGTTCCCACCAAAAAAAGCAACATTTCCAAAACATATGAGCTAGTATATACCAATTGCATGTTAAAGTTTTATTATCCAGGGTAAACTCTATTTAGTTATATTAAATTAAGTAAATCAGTGAGACAGTGACTGCACTAATAATTGTGCTGTTTTGTTTTGTTTTTGTTACTGTGAATCAAACTCTTTGACTAGCAGTTTGAGGCAGGCAGGGGGCTGCTGAGCTAAATCTCTGGCCAGTAATAATTAAGACTTATTCTCAATGGTTTTAAACTGACCACAGACCCTCTTACTTCACAATATTACATGAATGTCAGTCTTCTTATTTCATCATTGAAGGAGAAAGGGTACAGTAAAGAGAGGTCTATTTCTCCTTTCTTTCTTTCTTTCTTTCTTTCTTTCTTTCTTTCTTTCTTTCTTTCTTTCTTTCTTTCTTTCTTTCTTTCTTTCTTTCTCTCTCTCTCTCTCTCTCTCTCTCTCTTTCTTTCTTTCTTTCTTTCTTTCTTTCTTTCTTTCTTTCTTTTCTTTCTTTCTTTCTCTCTCTCTCTCCCCCCCCCCTTTCTTATTTGAGACACTTTCTTGCTTTGTAGTTCAGGCTGGCCTTGAGCTCACTATGTAGCCCAGGCAAGCCTCAAACTCAGCAATCCTCCAGTCTCTGTCCCCCAAATGCTGGGATAACAGGCATGAGCCACCATGCCCGGCACTGTGGTTTGTGGCATTGATTGCTGGTGGGTGTGAGTCACCATGCCCAGCATTGTATGTATGTGGTTACTGGGATTGAACTCAGGGCCTTGTGCTTGAGAGGCAGGCACCGGAACCACTGAGCTAAATATCTGGACCTACCTTCTCTTTTATTCATTTTTTTAAATAAAGGTTGAAGCTTAATGGCTATTCATGTATACATTTAAGTTTATTTTGTCTTTCTGCATACTCATCTCATTACTATTATAGAACATTAGTGGATGTCCCTAGTTATGTTATGTGTAGCATAACAAGAGGTATGTGTTCTAAGAATTGTGTGCTTACAACCCAAATGTCCATCAG